>CM064881.1:17497767-17742388 GCA_003313485.2 Penstemon barbatus
ATGAGAAGAAGAGTAGTGCTTTCACCATTTCAGACGTCAATCCTGAAATTGAAGCGAAGTCTGTATCTAATCCTATTTTAGCACCCTGCTCCAATGAAAAAGATACCCAAAACGACCAATCAATGAAAGATGAAGAATTGGAAGGAATTTCTGAGGTTCAATCCAATAAACCAATTGCTGTAGAAGATAAAACAGCTAGAGGTGTCTCACAGCTGAAAAAGTCATCATTATTAAAATCTGCGTGGCTGAATAAAAGCTCATTCAGCATTGCCCAGATTCTGCAATGATTCAGCAGTATTTATGGGAAAGGATAAAAACTTGGTGAAGAGATAATTATGAGTTGAAGAAATCGATAGGTCCTTTGAAAACTCATCAACTGTTGAGATTGCACTTAACATAAATCTTGTATGAATTTGTTATACTAATATTGATATATCTTTATCACTTGAACAGATGTATAAGCATGTTTGGATAAGAGTAGTTCATGGGAAGTTTGTGACAAAAATGTACACTTTTGTGCTTCTAATACTACAAGTGATTTTTATTTATTAAGCTGCAAACTGTTGTGTGATGAATTATATTTTTTGTTTTATGTTGTGTATTTAACCAAAGTCATTGTATGTTTTGAGATTTATTTAAAATGCATTGCAGAAAAATTGAGAATGAAACAGAAATGAGAAGACTCGTGAATAAGAAGTGTTAATTAATGCAATTTAAGATCTTTAATCATACTTTCAGATTCTCTTCAACTAGTTTTGCAAATGATTTCTCTCCAGCTTAGTTTAATTTAAATTTCTTTGTCGAGCTTGAATCTGTACTCAGTTCGATAATGAACAAACCGAGAGCTCAGACAAACGTGAATAGAGTCAAATATGAGTTCAACTCACACAATTTAATATTTTCTTGTATATTTTATTAGTATTTAACTTATCGTTGCAAATTTAAAGATTTTATTTTTATTTTTATTTTTATAACATACATTTATTGTACTGATTTCAAATGAGCTCTTGCAGAACGAACACGAGTTGAATATAATTTCATTTAATTTTCATACTTAACTTATGAGGTTGATAAAGATGTTACATTTTTTTTTCTCAATAATGCGATGAGTTCGAAATCAAACTAGACATAGATAACTTGTGTTTGTTGACACTCAAATTCCCAGATTATATGTCTCGACTAAACAAACACACAAGTTCCATTTTGTGTCATGAATTGAAATTGGAAAAAAAAGTAGAAGGGTCCCTTACTTTTGGCTGATTTTAAAAGTAATCACGAGCAATTTAAAGAAAAGAAACCCAGAGCAACATCTGTAGTGAAGAATACAAATAATCATATACCATTTGCTAAACAATAAAAATAAATATCTAGAGAATAAAAAAAAAATCTCAAGCCCCATAATCCACTACAAAAAATTTAAAAGGCTGTTGCGTTTAAAAGCCCCATATTCGTGGCTATCCTCTTGGTAGCCACCACCTGTCATGTTAGATCACTTTTAGGGACACTTTTGTATAAAATAGTCCCTACAAGGCTACAAACCCCCCTAACATGGCGAATAGTGGCTACCTCAGAGGGTAGCCACGAAAATTCCATTTCGAGCTAGGACTTAATATTTCAAAAATTGAGCCTATTGGGCTTATTGTTAGTACTAATTAATTTTATTATATGATATATTGTTACGAAATCAAGCCGAATCAAGTCAAATTCAAAAATAAAATTGGATTAGAGATGACAAAGAAATTGGATGGGGGCAAAATCAAGTCCACTCAAGTCAAGTTCAGAATTTATTGCATTGGATTAGATGTGAAAAATGAAATTGGATGGGTCAAAATTAAAGTCGCATTCAAAATTTATTACATTGGAGATTTGGAGTAGATGAAAACGAAATTAAATTGATTAGAAATTAAGTTAAAATTGGGCGAACTATATCACACTTCTACCTCAATTAAGTTCAACAAGATTGATAAGCCTCTTGTGGACGTGTTTTTATAGTATGTTAATCCAAATTTTAACCAATTTTTTATTTGTTGAAACCATTTATGAGACTTTATATTTATTCGAACTTCTAGTTTATTTATCTAGAAGTAATGAAGTGAGTATAAATTAATTAAGTACGAGAATGATTCAGCCCCGTTTCTTTGGTTTCTTCAAATAGATTAGTATAGAGAATTCCTTGATTTTTATGCATTTGAGAATATTAGAAAAGCTGTTTGTGTTATTTTGTGTGAGTGTTTGTTTAATTTGAACAAATTATAAGATTTCAAAATTTTAAAAATCATGTTTAAAATGAACATTATAATTTGTCGATAGTCGATATACAAAATCCTGAAAATGTTTACGAGGTCCTCCTTTAGAAGCAAAGTAGAGGCATTGAGATTAAAAGATATTGGGTACAGTTTTCACTATTGTGGGTGTTCCATAATTTAAATTAATTGTTAGCGTATATTTTTATTTTGATAATGATAAAATATATTCAAATTATTTCTTGATATAATAATTTATGTAATGATGTATTCACTGTCCACTAAAAAAATCTAGGATTGAAATTTAAACTAAGCTACTCGATACTTGTTCGATATTTTTTCTTGTTGGGCTTAGATTGTTATACAAATGAAATAAGCTTGAACAACATAATTTATTTGATAACTTTTGAAGCTCGATTCAAGTTTGTTACAACTTAATTTATTTAGTAATCAACTAAACTCATACACAATTTCAATCTTGATACTAAATTTAAATAAAGTTTAAAGAATATCATTTTAGACACTATTCGACTATCTGCCGAGAAAGAATATAAAAGGAGACACTAATGATAGAATTTAAATATAATGTTGCTTGTACTTTGGACCTTTTATAACTAGGGTGTAAACGAACCAAGTAGTGTTATGATTTTTCAAATTTGGTTTGAATTTTATATCTGGTTTAAAATTATATTTGAATTTGGTTAGATTGTTAAACGAGTCGAGCTCAAATGAGATTTTATAGAACGAGTTTGAGCCGAATATTGAGTAGCTTCATATTTTTACATGTATTTTGTTAGTCTTAAACTTATTGAATCGAACTCGAGTCGAGCTTCAAAATTATAAAAAAAAAAAAAAAATTGATGTGTTCAAGTTTTATTGACTTGTATGACAAATCAAACTTTTGTGGAACGAGTTCGAATCGAAGAGTTTGATTTGGTTTTCGGTTACTATCAAAAAGAAAGAAACTGGACTTAATTTCATAATTTTCATTAGTAGTAGGGATTTTTGCACATCAGCCCCATATTTTTATTTTATTTTTGTACTTGCTCTTCTATGATTGAAAAAATATGATAGTGCCCCCTAGAAGTTGATAAGTGAGTGCACTTTACCTCTCGGTCAATATTTTATTGGATTTTAAAGGGTGTAAATGTAATTTTGGGGTGTGTGCATAATTTAAAACTTTTGCCTCCTAAGTGCACAAAATTTTATTAATTAATTTACTAATTATTACTCCCTCTATCCCAATTTATCTGTCTTTTTAGAGAAATTTTTTTGTCCCAAATTATTTGTCACTTTAGAATTTCAATGCACTATTAAATACATATTTTTCTATTTTGCCCTTATTTATTGCATCTAAAATATAGAGAGAGAATAAGTGAAAAAGTAAGAGAGAGAGTGTGTAAAATGTAAATAGTTAATGGTGAGATAAAATAAAGAATAAGGGTATTTTAGGAATATAATTTATTTTTTCCCAAAAATTGAGGCTATTTAGTAGGTGCCGTAATATGTGTGAAAACATGTAAAATGACAAATAAATTGGGACAGAGGGAGTAACATTTCAAAGCACAATTTCATAGAATTCCTTTTCTTGATAATTACATGTTAATTTAATTTTAGTCTTGTACATTTTCTTTGTTGTTATTAATTGTATTACTTTTTTATAAAAAATAATTTATTTGTAAATAAATAAAAATAATTAGAACTAATGAAAATTTCTTTCCAAAAAATTTAATTTTTTTTTTCAAATTGCAAATCACATTTGGATATTTTATAATTTTGTGCACTTTATTTTCCCAAAAAGTTTTTGGTTATTGCACTAAACATCGTGAGTGACGCTTTTACCCTTTGAAAATTACTGAAAAATGAGCATGGGGTAGAGTGCACTCGTTTGTCAACTTTTAGGGGAACATACAATTCTTTTTCAATTATAGGGCGGAAAGTGCGAAAATCTAAAATTTTGGGGTTGACACGCAAAGTCCCTTCGTACAAACTATCTTCGCGTCGAAAAGGAATGAGAGTTAGAGAAAATCCACCCAAAACCCTCATCCTGTTAAACAATTCAATATCATAAAAACCCCAGGATCCACGAATCATGAACCATGAGGTAATTTCATCCTCTTCTCTCAATTAATAAAATAAAAATTACTCTTCAAAATGCTGTTGTACTAACATATTTTCAGTTAAATCTGCTGTTCTGAAACTAGAATTTTGCTGCAGTGCAAATTGTTATAATATTTTTGCAATGGTTATAATGAAATTATAGTAGAAAATACACTTTATTTTCAGTTAAATCTACTGGTATAGTGGTATGAAACTAGAACCATGCTGTAATTGCTCATAATTTATTAGGGAATAATGGATAGTAATGGAATTGAGCTTGTTCACACGCTGGATGAGGCACTTGCAGTTGTGGGATTTGGGAAATTCCAAATTCTAGTGCTAGCTTACGCGGGCCTAGGGGCTATGGCTGAAGCAATGGAAGTGATGATCTTGTCTTTTATAGGACCCTCTGTTAAATCTGAATGGGGTCTTTCATCTGGGCAAGAAAGCTTGATAACCACTATGGTTTTTGCTGGTATGCTCATTGGAGCTTACTCTTGGGGTGTCTTATCCGATAATTACGGAAGAAGGTAACCCTTTTGAAATTGCCCTTTGTGATTATGTAGTTTATGATTATGATATTTTTCCGTTGAACGTTCCTGTTGTATAAAATTGTTGATAGTTGCTCTTGGAAATTGTTAGGGATCATAAGACAGAGGACAAGATAGCAGAAAAGTTTTTGAACACAAATATTAAGTTTTATCAAACTAATTCACTCCTTAGATTCTGAATATGTGGATCTCGCATTTTGTTTATCGCGAGATAGTCTCTTAGATTTTGACAGTATCATTAATGTAAGTGGATATTTTATTTGATGAATACTGAACTGAAACTATGTTTGAATATCCTATCCCATTTTATATAGTATTTGAGTTGACTATTGTCAAACTATATTTCTTGTCACCAGGATAGGCCTTCTAAGTGTGGGTGCAGTGACTAGCATCTTCGCAATTTTAAGTGCATTTTCCCCAAATTACATATCTCTCGTCTTCTTCCGTATGGTTGCTGGCATTGGTCTGGGTGGTGGACCTGTATACTCAGCTTGGTTTCTAGAATTTGTGCCTGTGCAAAACAGGGGCGTTTGGATGGTTGTCTTTTCCACTTTCTGGACATTTGGAACAATACTCGAGGCTTCATTGGCATGGGTATGTTTTACTCCACTGTTTAACTATTTAACACTCCATTATCGTTAACGACGTTATTCTTCAAAAATGTTTTAATTACTTGAGCCTAACTATAACAAGGGATTATTTTCGAAATAGAGATTTTCTTAAATTAACTTCTTCTAATGCAGATTATTATGCCGGGTTTAGGATGGAGGTGGCTGCTTGTACTATCATCAGTACCCTGTTGGGCAGCACTTATCTTTTACTTACTTACAATCGAGTCTCCTAGGTATCTATACATTAACGGAAAGATCATAGAAACACACAATATTTTGAAGAAGATGGCAGCAATGAATCAAACTGAACTTCCTCCTGGCATTCTTGTGTCTGAACAAAAAGCAGAGCTAGACGAAGAAATTTCTCCTTCAGAAAATTCTCGATTATTATCCTCCCATAAAAAAGTAGTTTCTAGTCCTAAACCTGGCTTCTCATCAATACTCACACTTCTATCACCAAGTTTAGTAAAAACCACTCTTCTTTTATGGGTCGTCTACTTTGGAAATTCTTTCTCGTATTACGGTGTTGTGTTACTGACCTCGGAGTTAAGCAGTGGGGAAAGTAAGTGTGGCTCAGTCGTTTTAAATTCAAAGACGCTGACCGATTCTAGCCTCTATAGAAATGTATTTGTCACTAGTTTTGCAGGTGAGTTTGTGAAACTCTTTCTTATTTTTTTTTCCTTTAAAGTTGCTTGCATATATTGTTTTAAATTATTCAACCATTTCAGAGATTCCTGGGCTCGTTTTATCCGCGATACTTGTCGACAAAGTTGGTCGAAGAATTTCAATGGTGCTTATGTTTTCATTTGGATTTGCGTTCCTTCTACCATTGATGTTCCATCAACATGAAATGTTGACCACTTCTCTATTGTTTGGTGCCCGTATGTGCATCATTGGGACCTACACGGTGGCTGGTGTTTACTGTCCAGAGGTAATCTCCATCCTACTTCCTGTGTCAATTTTGAGTCCCATAATACTACATTGCAATTCAAGAAACTGGGGTTTGGTTTTTGACCGACAAAAAGACAAAAAAATCATTTATTTATGATTCTTTGTCGTTGATTTACTTTTTACTCGTAGATATATCCAACATCCGTGAGGACAACAGGAGTTGGGATTGCCACTGCTGTGGGAAGAATTGCGGGAATGATATGTCCTCTTGTAGCTGTTGAATTGGTTTCTGGTTGTCATCAAATGGCTGCAATACTTTTATTTGAGTTTGTTATAATTCTATCTGGAATTAGTGTTTTTCTGTTCCCAGTTGAAACAAAGGGAAGGAAGCTAAATGATATTGTGATGTAAATAATAATTAGAGTTAGACTCGATATATGTAATTATATGATTTACATTTATTTTACTAGAAAATGCACGGGGTGTGGCATGGATGCTGAATATCTATTTTGAAATAATTCATTCTTCTTTGTAGCATTTAAACTTTTGTATATTCGATAAGATACGAGCAAAATAATTTCACAAAATTCTTTCAGATTGTACTAATTAATATTTTTTGTTATTTCACGTTATGCATACTTTATTATAAATAATTTGTTGGAGTTTTTAGGTGAAACCCAATTGGTTTGAGCCCATAAAACTTAATGTGAATGAAATTGAGGGAATAAGAGTTTATCCCAAGTTGAGTTGGAGAGTAGAAACTTAACCATTTATAAAGCTACAATTGACTATAAGAGGTCTGGCTTGGGCTTAGGGTTCAAAATACATTAATTTTTTTGAGAAAATTCAATTCATTCGTTGTCCAATTTACGAAATTCCAATAATTAATTAAAGTTCAAACCTAATACGAAGATATGTGGGTAATTCGAATAGGATCCGCGAGCCCAACTTATAAGAAGATCCGTACCCTTTGTTGATGAATAGGTGTCCTTGAACCGAACGGGTGGCACCTGTTTGGAGCGAACCATTGGGTAAGTTAATTTCGAACCATAGTGTCCCTCCATCAACACCATTTCACATGCTATAAACAAGAGAAGAATTTGCTTCTTCACACTATTTTACAAGTATATAAGCAGAAATACTATCTCCACTCTATTTCATTCTCTTTAAATATCCGTAGAAATTTTATTTGTTCGAGTTCGTTGTGGGGTTTTTATTCATGTAAATAAGGAGCATCAGAATGTTGGGGGATCGACTGTGTGTAATGTAGACAGCCCGAAAATATTATCTTCAAGGAAATTGCATTCGCAACTTCAATTCACTCATTTATTTCCTAAATCCGTTCCAGTTTTGCGTATTATAACTTCCCATTCAAGTGTTATGTTCATTAAACAAATTTAATCTGCGTCTATTATAAAATAGAATTTCAGAGACTTTAAACACTTAAGAACATTGATTATTTTATTGAAATAAATTCAAATTTGAACACTAATGAACATTTGTTATTTTATTGAAATAAATTCAGTTTCAACCTAAGTTACTGCTCCTCTTTTCAATTTAAATAGAAAGACTACTGTTTTTTTAATTGGAACAATCTTACTGTACATTTAAAAATCCACTAAGTTTTTTGTGCTATTTAGTTTCGGTTTGTAGTTTAATATACATCATTTGTTATTTAATTATATCGAGTTATTCTATTACTATAGTAATTTTTAGAAATTTACTAGAAGTATATTTCTATTACACAAATTAGTAAACACCAACATAGTTATATTTATAAACCAATTTTGGAGCACCCAACAACATTTTGAAAATGCGTTTGAACTTAACAAGAACTTCACAATATATTTATTATCGCGTCAAATCATCAAATATCAATCCTCCTTAACAACTAGACCAACTCATAAAATTTCATTTTAATATATGGTGAATTTATTTGTTACCGATTACTTGGGACGTCAAAATGCATCGTAGAAGACTTGGTCATTATTCTAGTGAAAATTGAACTCAGTTTAAACTAATGACCAATTTATGAGGGAAAAGAAAAGAGACAAATTAGAAAAAAGATTGCATTACTTGCTCCCAAAAAAAAAAAAAAAAAAAAAAAAAGTGGAATTGTGGAAATATAAATATATCTTTCCGTTATCCTAACCCACTTGGATCCTTCCACCCCCCTCTAGATAAACACCAAACATAAATTCGTTTTCTTTCAAAATCTTTTGTAGTTTAGCTTTCTGCTCCGCGGGTTCAATTTTCTTTTACTTTTTCTGAGTTCCTTTTCTTCATTTTTGGTATATTGTCTCAATAATAGTGTACTAGAAATATTGAATCCATGATGAGATTTGATGCATTTGTGGGTTGTGCATGATTGATTGATGCAATGGTTTCTTGTGCTCTTTTATTGAGTTTGTTAGATCAAGATTGCATCTTTTCTGCTTTATGAATCATAAAAATGTGGATTTTTTTACATGTTCTTCATGAGCACTTCAATGGTTTTGAGTCAAAACCCAATCTTATCCAAGAACCCTTTTTCATCTTGTAATGATGCATCATGTGTTGCAGTTCAATTGAGTTATAGGAGGAGAAAATTTAATGGGCTGGTTCCTAATGCCAAGAAAATACATTTTAAAAAGAAGAAAAATTGGTGGCAACAATTCTTTTTTGAAGAGGAGGGAAATTGGTTTGGTTTAAAAGATGAAGATATGTTAGATGAGGTGGAAGTACAGGAGGATTCTATAAACGACACATTGTCCGAAAATGATAAGTTTGAGGCATGGAAAAGGCGAGCTGAGGCGATTGTAGAATTGAGAGAAGCACAAGAAGATGTGGAGAATGAAGAGAATAGGAAGTGGGAAGATTGGATTGTGGATGATGAATCATGGTATGAAAACTCCAATGGCACCATTGGAAGTCCGAGAAATGAGGAAGAGAAAGAGGAAGATTTTGCTGAATTTTTTTCTGGGAGAGGACTAGTGAAGTCTGTTAGGGATTTAGTTTTAGGCAGAGAAGACGATGAGATTTTGTACGAGGATCGAGTTTTTCGTTATGCCTCGTTCAATTCAGTAAGTGGTTTTTCTAGAATTGACTCATGAAACTTTGCTCATGTACTTTCAGTATAGGGAACATGATAAATGTTGTTAGTGTACTGAATTATGTTGTTTGACAGTAAGAGAAGAGCCTTAATGAATAAAGAGTCTGAAGATATAATTCTCAAATTGCTTAAATTAAGCTCAAATCTTATGACATAAACTTGCATTGGAGTATTAGACATCACAATACTTAACTTTGTCCTTTTTACCTTTTCCTTATGAACGTAAATTTAAGGATTGATTTTGCATATTTTTAGTGGAGTCTAATCCCCAAATTCGTTGTAACTCTTCTTGTTCCAGGCTAAATTTTTGGCTGTACTGATCATTGTTCCATGGGCTTTGGATTTCTTGGTTCATGACTATGTTCTTATGCCTTTCCTCGACAGGTACTACATATTACCACACAATAATCCATAATGATTTATTATCTTCAAATGATTCAACAAATATTGTGATACATAAAAATATAACAAACAAATCAATATATGTAACCTTTTGCCAACAAAAACAAAAGGAGTATTCCTTGCAACTAGTCTTCCCTCCATTCCTTATCACTACCTTTTGTAATTATGTACCAAGTTATATAGACTTGGTTATGAGTGTATTTCTTGTGCGTGTATTTGATCAAATACTTTGTTATCTTGTACAGATATGTAAAGACTGTACCACTTGCTGCAGAGATACTTGATGTGCGGAAGAGTCAAAAGCTTGAAATAGTCAAGGCTCTTAATCTCGAGAAAGCACGCTATCGACTTGAAGTAGAGATTGGGAAATCTCCATCTCTTACTGACGAGGAGCTTTACTTGGAGCTGCGACATAAAGCGTAAGTTTTTATAGTGTTCTGCAATACTTCATTTGAAAAGTAATTTTGGCTATTATCGTTATCGAATGACCACTTGTTTAAAGTTTAAATTGTTAGTGAAAAATTCGTTTTATATTATGTTGTCTAACGCGTCCCCCCTCACGTGTAGACCCTATTGTTTTAACCTTTTTTTTCTCACGCCTAACAAGTTGAACTCCTAATCATGAATGGGTGGCAGTGAGGTTTGAACACAAAATTACTCAAACTACCCATATTTCCATCGATTTCAACCATTTTCTTCAATGATTTAACCCAAGTTCAGCCTTTTTTAACCAATTTGACCCATTTTTTCACTCCATATTATTTTCTTAGATGGTACTCAGGGTTATTTCTGGAATTTATTTTCTTTTTTTTAATGAAATTAAGGGGTAACTGTAATGAATCCAATACCTCAGGGGTAGTTTGAGTAATTTTCCAAACATGGAGGGTGGTCAGTGTAATTACACTAAACCTCAGGGATAGTTTAATTAATTCTCCCAACTATTTTTGACCTGATAAAATGACTAGCTCATCTGAAAGCTTAAGTTGTTAACGAGGATAGACATTTCTTCTTAACATTGTCATATTAATTTTCTCATTTCAACTCATAGATATGTGGGCATATGGTTCTAATTTGCTTTTGTTATTCAAGAAAAGCTTTTTCTAATTCAATTTTGTTGCACGTTTAATTGTAGTTATCTGAATCGTCTTTGTTACTTGACAGGTTAGAGCTGCGGGATGAATGGAGGTTGGAGAATCGTAAAGCATTCGCTAACATCTGGTCAGATATGGTGTTTGGGGTCTCATTATTCATTCTTCTATACTCCTTTCAGAGTCAAGTGAGTCCGTAATTGTTTCCGCTGCTGTCACGAGTTCTCTCTCTTTTTTTTTCCTTCTTCCTATTAAATACTCAAAAAGATCTTTAATTTCACATGCAATTTCTTAAAGGCTTTTACCTTTTGACAAAGTCTCTGTTTTTCCGACTTGTACACCTGCAGGTAGCTTTGCTGAAATTTACTGGTTATAAGATAGTAAATAACATTTCAGACACTGGAAAAGCATTTCTTATAATACTTATCACTGATATTTTTTTAGGGTAATTTTTTTCTCTCTTTTATGTACTTCCTTAAATATTTTACCTATATTTTTGCTATTTAAATTCAAATTAAGTTAGTAAATTCTTCATATTTCAGCTTATTATGTTCTGAAACTTGCAGATATCATTCAGAATTGGGTTGGGAAACCTTGTTAGAAGTTATAGTTGAGCATTATGGGGTTGAGGTGGATCAAGCTGCCATAACCATATTTATTTGTCTAGTTCCGGTTATAATTGATGCTTGTGTCAAGCTTTGGGTATGTCCTGTGTTATAGCTTGTTGGCAAACTTTTAGCTTTAAGATTTTGAAAAGCAAATTGTTATGTTTTGAGAGAATGCTTTTAGCTTCTGCTTAAAGGAAAAATAAGATAAAAGCATCCAAAAGCTAGAAGCAAGAAAAGAGTTGCTTCTGATGCCAGAGATGTTTTATTTTTCGAAAAAAGCACGAGTTAGTGCAAACAAGATCCAAATTGAGTTCTTATGTTAAAGTTTTACTGCTACTGTCGTTCTAACACATTGTGTTTTTTTTTTTTTTTTCCCCCTCTTCAGATGTTCAAATTTCTTCCAAGATTATCACCGAAAGTGGCAAATATTTTCCGGGATATGCAGAGACATTAGAGAAGCCTCTTTTTTTATTTACAGGTTCTCCTCCCAATTGCGAGAAAAAACCCTGTTATCGAAGTGTAGCTACTATTCTTTTCAATGGCTTGAAGTTTTTTCCAAATGATAGAAGGTTTTTTCTCCACATTATTTGTACCAAAATGTGATAACAATGATGAACCTTGTTAGTTTTGTGTCTGATAGTGATACAGGAATTGTGAAATGAATACATACATATTGTATCATGGAAACTTTTCCAGACTTCTTTGTGCAATGACAATACATATAATGATTTAAATATAAGCCTCACGCTTGTCTTCTTTTTGGGTTAACAAGTTATGTGAGAAAAAAGAGAGGTCAAAATCAACTTTGCTCTTTTGTGTTGTCTTTCAGAGTCATTTTAATGGAAAATTTAATTTGTTCATTCCTGCATAGACATTATGTTTTTATATTCAATAATTAAATTTCATATATTGTCGGAAAAATCAAATTAGCTGGAATACATCGTTATGGAAACATGTATGCAACAAAGATGTGTACAATGGATTTGCAAATTGTGTTCAATATCAGGACCAACTAATTTGCCATAAACAATTAAATTTAGATGGACAAAATACATGCCATCTTATTAGTTTTTGCGACTTTTAAGTCAAATCCTCTTCAAAATTCAATCTTCACTCAGAGGAAAACCAAACAATATAATAAAACAATGTCATGCTATTAATGACACAAAAACGCATCAACTACTAATAGCATGTTTGCAATTCACAAATTATTAGCATTGAAAATGCAAAAACATTAACAAGGACTGGTTTCAAAAATCAAATGATTTGGGATTTGAAGAGCTGCCCTCTTCCAAGCAGAAAGTATCGCCTCATTCCTTCTTTCCAATACCATGAGTCATGTTATAGATCCCTCTCCCCTGTAGAACATTGTCAGAAAAATTAACATCAAAATCATACGTGTATCAGGAACAGACAAAAGAGGAGAATTAAAAAAAAAAAAAAAAAAACTCACAATCATTAGTATACAAGAACCAGCCAAAGCCAGAGGAATGGCAACTGAGGTGATCTTATCCATTGGTAGTTTCAAATGTGTGTGTTTATGAATGCTCTGAAACAATTTCTGCTTCTCGACTAGCTTCTCTCTTGGCCTAAAGGGAGTTTCCATCCTGTAACATTGGAATACTCTTTAACAAAACTATATCATCAGACTTCCAAGGTTTTGATTACCAACCATATCCTCAAATACCGGGTGCGGGTGTGTACAAGGTAAAATGTTGAGTTCCAATACACTTGAAATAAAATTTCAATCCAAATGTCCTCATTATTACACAACCTCAGGAACATATCTCAAACAAATTTACAGCCAGGGAAAAAATGGTACTTACCACTAAGCTCAATTTTCATCTACACAAGCACTAACTAAGGAGGAAAACACCTTGACCTGCTGATAATCGCGGAAAATTTATTGAAAATACTACAATCACGCATTCTATGATTTGTGAAACTGTTAGCTAAGGTCCTTCTAAATAATTTTGTTGGTTATTCCACCCGGTAAGACATTCGAGATCAAGAACGTGCAAGACAATGCAGACTAAAACAACATAGAGGAACCAAAGAGCACACAATTTCAATATCCCAAAATAAATTACAATCATAAAGATCGATAAAACAAGAGATTAGCGAATTAGTTACATAAAAAAACATAAATTTCAATATTTACTCAAGCATCATATACAATCCAGACAATAAAATACTCCGTACAAATTGCTAATCAGTGAATATACTAGCATTACAAAAATAGATAAACATAAATATACGTTAAATAACAAGACATCACTACTGTCATTCCAATAAACAACCTACATACGGATCGATAAAGATAAATACAGAACCGGAAAAATAAAAGGAAATACAATAAAAAAAAAATTAACCTAGATATGGATCCATTCAGGTAACAAAACTAACAGGTCAAAAATCCGCATATTAGCCAAAAAAAAATTATATAAAAATTAATAACAAGCCCTAGATTTGAGAAATGGGTACTTACTTGCCCGAGTGCAAAAGTGAAGAAGAGAGCGAGAGAATGTAGATTGTAGGATGACAATTCCGAGAAACGAAATGGAACGGTGCCGAGTTTAAGCAACAGAGGCAATATAATTCGGGAATTTGGTGAAAATCTGAGTGTTATTCGGTGAGGAAATTGGACCGGATTGAAATATTTGGGATGAAGATTTCATAGCCCATTACGAGCCCATAACTTGGTTGCTGATCTAAATATCCTACCCCTACCTGATTTGAGTCATAATCGGGTCCTTGATTTAATTCGTTAACTTGGAATTTATTTTTCCGGGAAAACTGCATTTTATTTTTAGTTGTATGACCTTGAAAATGTTCTTATTCTTATTTTATTCTTATACTCTGGACGACTGGACCTTTTTAATTGAAGTCCTAAACTATTTACAAAATGTTCTTAAGATTTTAAAGTATATTAAATTGACAAATATTAGAAGAAGATTACTTCATTTCGTGTTCTAAATTTGATACATTCTTAACTAGACAAGTTCTAAGGATATTTTTTCATCTTATAGTGAGAATTTATCACATCATTAATTGTGATAATGTGTGTATTCTGAACCACAAGATATTGAAAATACTCCATCCGTTTCAAATTAATTGGCACATTTCTTGTTCTCACACAGATTAAAAAATTTCATAATTAAATATTTTTTTATGGTAAAATATCTCAAAAATCTTTTATAATGATGGCTATAAATTAACTTTTTATTAGTGATCATTGAATTTTCCAACTTAAATGTGAGAAGTGGATAAAATTTGGAAAAAAAATTGATTTGAGAACCCAAACATGAAATTTAATTTGAAATATAAAATTTAACAAATACGTCAATTAATTTGAAACGAAAAGATATCTTTTAATCCTAATTTTAATTATGGTTTTTTTAATTTTTTCGTGTTTTAACTTTTGGCTCTCCAATTTCCCCTAATTTTTTTTTCTTCACCAAACTTTCCTTAAATTTTACTAGAATTTGGTATAAAATGATTCCTTTACTAACGAATGAAGTTAAGAAGTGAGAATTACGAAAAATCCTCTCACGTTTATTTCCCATAAATCATTCATATCTCTGCATTCTCATTTTCTGTCTGATTACATAGAGCGTGTTCTTTTCATTTTATTGCATGTGTGTCTCCTGTCTTGAAGACTTGAACAAACAGTTTCTAAAGCTGCCATGTTCGACACGTTGCATGTTTTGGCTGGTTCTTGTGCTAAACCTTTACTGGGTCCCTACTCCAAAAGCTTTCTTTATCTTATTTTATTTGACAAATGAAAAATTAAAAAATCTGCAATTTCTATTTCCAAGAAGCTCCATAGATCTTCGTCCTTCGAATTTCCCACCAACTAGAAACAAGATAAAGAAAGACGAGAAAACCTAATTAAACTATATTAAGCAATTTAATCACATCACATGATTTCAAATTTTAATAAATTCAAATTCTATCACAATATTTTACTGTAATTCTATTGAATTATGGGGTCATATAACTACATTTTTTTCAAAAATTATAGCTTAGTGTTTGACCATCTTAAAAGATAGCATGATATTCAATTTGAGTGTACTAAAATTCACGGTAGATAAAAAGTAAAGTATTTATTTTAATGACAAATATTCTAATAAAATTATTAACTACTGTTCTATCTCTTAATCAAGAGAGGAGAGAGAGAAAATTAATTATGACTCTAATGGTATTTTTTGGCTTTTATCTACAAATTATGACTATTTATTTGATAGGTTTTTTTAATCTCTGTGTCAATACTCAAAGTGAGAAATAATATGAAACTAATAGAGTAATAAAGTATTACATTCGAGGATGGATGAAGCCATTTGGGTGGGGGGGTTCCCTTGGAGAGATTATTTACTACAACCGTTGCACCACGTCATCAAGTACACGTGGTGCAACCCATCAATACATTTGGGACATGTGGATTAATAATCCACATCACTCCATATTTTAGCCATGTTCCAAAAAAATAGGGATTCAGAAAATTGTGTTCACATTGCCAGAACATGAGTGATGTAGATTATTAATCCACATGTCCGAAGTGTATTTGTGGGCTGCACCACATGTACTTGATGACGTGGTGCAACGGTTGTACTGAATAATTTCTCGTTTCGTTGGCCCTCCAAAGAATTTAAGAACAAAAAATTAGTTCTACTTTTTCAAAGAAATTAGTAATACTATGTTACAATATTCAAATATTGATCTAATTCAAAGTTTTTTTCCTTATACTCCATATATATATCCATGGGTCCAATACAATTATAATAATTCTATGTTAAATTGTTAATTACACATACTTAATTTAATGAAAATATTTGTTTAGACTTAATTTAGAAGATATGATTATCAATAGTTTTTGTGCTAAATACAATTGAAGAGTATAATATATGTTGTAACTTCTAATTATAGATTGTTTGATTAATTGCACTACAAAAAAATTGAATTTTAGTGATAAAATAGTAAATGACATAGTGACAAGAATTTAAATATTGTCACTAAAATAATGTATTTAAAAATACAAGTGACAATAAATGTGAAAAAGTTGGCACTATTGACATTTAGTGATATCCAAAAAGTGACAACTAAAAAGTTATCACTAAATTATAGTGACAATATTTATTTTCACTAGGTTGTCACTGAAAGAGTGTCATTAATTGTCAATAGTGACAACTTAAGTTTCATACACTTGTCACTAATAGCCACTAGTGACAACTTAAAAATATATTTTGTCACTATTGCACTTGTCATTATTATTATTATGACAAAACTAATATTTTTATCATTAAATATATGCAAAATGTGACAATTTCAACAATGTCACTTAATATTTTGTCACTAAAATCCAATTTTCTTGTAGCGTAACTCGATATTAGTTTTTCATGTTACCACCACAACAAAAATAATTATTATCAACAATAAAGTTGGTGAAAAATTGGCTTAGAAACGAGATG
Source organism: Penstemon barbatus (assembly GCA_003313485.2). Taxonomy (NCBI): domain Eukaryota; kingdom Viridiplantae; phylum Streptophyta; class Magnoliopsida; order Lamiales; family Plantaginaceae; genus Penstemon; species Penstemon barbatus. The sequence continues at coordinate 17,514,821 of CM064881.1, forward strand.
AAAAATTATTACCTTGCGAATTGTTTGATTATTCATATTGAGAAAAATGTTAAGAATTTTTATGATATAAAGAGCGTCGTATAAATTTAATAGTTTTTTCATCCAATTACTTTAGCAGTTCGTTGATAATCTATTTTTATGCACATAAATTATATTAAATGGCATTGTCAATTAATTTTAGCGATGCGTAAAATCGACCACCGACTCAATAATTCTGAATCCGTCCTGATTTTTCATTCTCCCAAGTAGTCTATATTTTTGTTGTAAATAATCGTCTAATCGCTTTCCATTGTAAATAGATTATAATCGGCAAATAAACATTTATAGCACTTGATTGATGACATGGTATATGCATTAATTATCACATTTCGTAAGAGAAACTTAATAAATTATTATTAGAGTTATAAAAACTACTAGTATTTAATAATTGAATTATTTTAGTCCCTCTGAGGAATTTTTTTCTTCCAGAAGATGTACTTTATCTATTTATGCTACACCTTACTTGTAAATCTTGTTTCCTTGTACAGTCAAAGTGGGACCCACACGTGCAGCTGACTAATTGACCGGCGCGTGCAATTTATTCGCATTCGGTACCCATCCTCACCCTTAAATGACAGTCATCAAAATCGACAGCTCTTAATAAGCCCTGAAAAGTGGGTTTTGTGTGAGCGATGCACTGTAAATCATCCCCCTCGGGTTAATTAGTCGTAAAAGATTAATTAGCTTAAAAATTAAAATAAAAAGAAAGAAAAAAAGAAAAAGAAGACGAAGTCTACTGAGAGTTCTGAATACAAATTCCAATTTATTACCATTTTCTTGACTCTCTCTCCATTTCCCTGCTTCTACTTTCTCTCTCTAAAAATTGTACCCATCAGGACGTCGTCGTTTTCGCTACATCTTTGCTTACATGATATCTGTGTAGTATAGCTGAAGGCTTGTGAGAAAGGAGGGGTAAAGTTGTAAATTAAGTGAATTATAGCAGATTTTCATCGGGTTTGTTGAAAGGCGTTCGAAAAAAACTCGATCGAGGTGTGTGTTTTGCTAATTATTTCTCAATTTTACCTTTGAATCATTGAAAATAATCTAGCAATTTCTAAAGTTTCTTTTTTTTATTGTATGTGATTGTGCGAAGCTTTATTTTTCAGTATTAGTTTTGGTGTTATTTTTGTCGTTTTTGAGCTAAAGTTGGAATAGTTTTTCCATTATTTTGTTATGTGAAGTGTAAATTGACGGTGAGACGAGTAAACTGACAATGGAAAATGTTGAGGAGGATTTGATAAACTAGAGGTAAACTGAGTAAATAGGGCTTTGATAGTTTCCTTTTGTTTGAACTCCCTATTGATTATTGCGTAGTATTATTGAGTTTTAAACAAGTAAAGCTTAGGTAATATTTCGTCGAATTTCGACGTGATCTTGGCTATAATTTTTCGTGTTTAGAAAGTTATCTAGTGGTGAATTTGATGGTCTTGTTTGAGAAACCCTTTATATTTTTCCATAGCAGGTTTTGGGTTATGCATGATTTGTTTCACTTTCATCTTTATGACTTGTTTGTGTAGGGTTTTGGTGAGTGAGGGTGAGCTTGGAAATGCTAATGCAGAAAAATATAAGAAGATTCTGAAGGTTTTCTGTTGGGGCTATTGTTGATAATAAAGAAAGATGTTGGAGGGTCCGAAATTTACTGGAATTATAGACCTAAACACTAACCATGACAACTATGACATCCCGCAAAATTTCTATCGCAAGCTGGATGAGGGATCACATATGTCGATCGATAGTTATGGGAGCTTGCAGATGAGCAACGGTGGAGGCTCGGTCGCCATGTCTATGGATAACAGTAGTGTCGGATCTAATGATTCCCACACTCGCATCTTGGGCCACCAGGGACTCAAGCGTGTCAAAAACTATTCTGTAGCAGGCAGTGTCAATCACGGAAGAGTGAATCATGGACTGAGTAACGATGCCCTGGCTCAAGCTTTAATGGACCCTCGATATCCCACAGAGGGACTTGGTAATTATGATGAGTGGACTATTGACTTGAGGAATCTCCACATGGGCCCTGCTTTTGCTCAGGGGGCTTTTGGGAAGCTCTATAGAGGCACATACAATGGTGGGGATGTTGCAATTAAGCTTCTGGAGAAGCCGGAGAATGATGTAGACAGGGCACAGTTGATGGAGCAGCAGTTTCAACAGGAGGTAATGATGTTGGCAAGGTTGAAGCATCCAAATATTGTTCGCTTCATTGGTGCATGCCGCAAACCTATGGTCTGGTGTATTGTGACCGAATATGCTAAGGGAGGTTCAGTGCGTCAATTCTTGACAAAGAGGCAGAATCGTTCTGTGCCTCTGAAATTGGCTGTCAAACAGGCCTTGGATGTGGCTAGAGGGATGGAATATGTGCATGGATTAAATTTGATTCATAGGGACTTGAAGTCGGACAATCTTTTAATTGCTGCTGACAAGTCCATTAAGATTGCGGATTTTGGGGTAGCTCGTATTGAGGTGCAGACTGAAGGAATGACACCAGAGACGGGCACTTACCGTTGGATGGCCCCGTAAGTTTTGTTACTTGTCTCTTCTTGTTCTCTTCTACCGTGCTTTCTTATGTTTGGTGATAAACTTGGTCTAAGGAAATTTGTGCTGTTTGAATGGTTATTTTTCATTTCCCCATCCTTCTCAGCTTTATGAAGTCCCTTGTAAGACTGGAAAGATAAATCTGATTTTCTTCAAGTAATTCCAGGCTAGAGATTCCGGCTTAATTGCAATGGATACTGACACGAACCCTGAACTTTTTCCCCAATCACTTGTGTTTCGACTCGTAGTGGTTTACTTATTTTGCTGTCATTTATAATGTATTACAATAGTTGAATGGTAATAACTAGAGATTGTGATTCTAGCTCAGTTAACTGAGTTACTATCTAATATAAGAGGTATGAGGGTTGTAATCTTAATTACTGGCATGCTTGCTAGATAGTATTTTTAGGTATTAGGTTTCATGTTGGTCCTGTTCTGAGAGTCTGTGATCTTCATGTGTTGTGTTTCCACTTTATGACGGAATGTGCTTAAAAATAAAGCTGTTTGTGTGGGCCTTAAGTAAATGACTGCTTGGGCCATCTGCTTGTTTCGTCTTCTTTTGAGCATACTTTGTCATCATTTCCGCAGCCTCTTTGTTGGTTTCCCGAAATATCTTCCGAATCATTCTGAAAATATAGGAAATTTAGTTTACTTACTGAACCTTTCAAAGATAAGGGGTGGCTTTCTTGTGCTAGCTGTTGGATGAGGATTTATACGATCACATAGTATGAGCTCCTATGATTGCTCGGGGTAGAATTTAGAATAAATGTACTGCAAGGACCGCTATACAAAGAGTATTAGATCTGTAATTTCCTTTTTACTTGAAATATAGTTGGTGTTTTTTTAGCCGTGAATTGACCATTTTCCCTGCTTGTTATTTCTAAGAAAGACAAATTTAGGAGGAGGATTCTCTTAAAGGGACCAAGAGTAGGACAATATGAAAAGAAGTTGTGTAAGTTGTCGAATAAATAAAACTGCTAGGCTACCTAAAATTCAACTAAGATGAATATCTATATTTGATATATCTTGCGTAGAACTTGGAACAATCTAGTGGGAAAATAGAAATTGTGTCATACTAGATTTCTATTAAAAACACCTCAAGTAGTGGAATGTAAAGAAAAAACAAATCAGTTGGCAAATCTATGCTACCAGGCTAGCAAAACCTTGAGCAAACATGGATTCTTTTGTTGATATCTTACTTGACAGTTGACACCTTTAGGGATTTTTTTTTTTTGGAAAATGAAATTCTTTTCTTTCTTGTTTTTGTTGATAAATTCTTGGCGGATTTTAATTGTGCATGAAACGTGCCATCCTTCCACTGAATTTTTGAAAAATTTTGTTCACAAAATTTTCTCGTATATTTTTATCTGAAGGCATTGTGCTAAAAAAAAATTTGCAGGGAAATGATCCAGCATAGGTCTTATACCCAAAAAGTCGATGTATATAGTTTTGGTATTGTGCTATGGGAGCTCATTACAGGTATGCTCCCGTTTCAGAATATGACTGCTGTTCAGGCTGCATTTGCGGTAGTGAACAAAGGGGTTCGTCCCACGATCCCAAATGACTGCCTACCTGCTCTAAGTCAAATCATGACCCTTTGCTGGGATGGTAATCCTGATGTTAGGCCCTCGTTTGTTGAGGTTGTTAGAATGCTCGAGGCTGCAGAGACTGAGATTATGACTACAGTCAGAAAGGCTCGTTTCAGGTGCTGCATTAGTCAACCGATGACTACTGATTGAAGCAAGCAGCAAATAGTTTGTGTATGTATTCAATCCAGGTTTATTTTCTTTCTTGAGATAGCTTATGATTTGAGAAAAAAGGAACTGTTTGTCTTGCATTTTTTTTTTAATGTTCCTGGATTTAAGATGCTGAATCAGTGGGGTAATAGAATGTTTGATGTCTATCTATGCATATCTTTGTGTTATACCTGAAGTTGCCAGTCTATAGTTCCATCTATCTCTATCAACAATTTATTTATTGATTGTATAAATACTCGGAAATATCGTTCACTTTGCTGCAAATTTTTTGAATATTTGACTTAAATATACTATTAATTTGAAGGTTAGAGGCTTAATAAGTTCAAATCGAGTTGTGGACACTGCGGTTTAAGAAAATATCAATCCTCTTTATAGGTGGGTATAATTTACTAGCAATTTCAATACTTTATTGCTAGAGTTATATTTAGAACATTCAAAATAAAATATAAAAATGAAAACCAGAGTTCATTGTAGAAGGTGGTAACATCCATTCAGTAAAATTGTCAAACTTCAATGCTCAAAACATCCATATTTTAGATTTTAATTTCGCCCAGCATTATTATAATCTTAAATTAGATATTATATGAAGAAAAGACAACATGAATCTGAACCTCTACTAACCATTCTATATACTAGTAAGGGTTTTAATGACTTATATATTGTAGAAAAGTTCTATTTGATTGGGGGAATGATTTCAAGATAGTAATGAGAATGAGATGGTGAAATTTTAATATAGCAATAGTTATTGATTAACAACATTCGAATTCATATATGTGATATTTTGTATTAATGTGGTACAAAAAAAAAAACTAAAATAATACGACTTTCATAAGTTTTTTTGGAATGAAAAGGAGTAATTAATACAGTACTGTTTACTAATATCTATAATGCACGCCTATCTACTAAAAGTTGATTTTTTATCAGAAATTCGAAATTGATTGTGTTCATAAAGTTTAGGAATCAACAGCAGCCGATGAGACTATAATACAGTGACAAAAAGTTTAGGTTCCAAGAGGCTTTGGATTTGAGTCTCATTAATGTGGATATTTGGTGATATACTAGTTTTGGTAGCTAATTTATAATTTTATTTTTCGGTTTAATGTTTTTCGAGACACGTCGAACATATATTATATGAGAACATCTTCCAATGGATTAGAACTTGATTCTCCACTTAGGAGGTACTAGTCATTTTCACTAGACTAATCACATATTGTTGTACTTTGATAAAATTATAATAATATATAATAATTTATACACCAATATAGTGATCTATATAATACCCATTTTAGAAGAAAAGAAAAACACAAAATACATATAATTGTTGATCGGGTGAAGATATCAATTAATTTTATTCAAATACATATATAATAAAGTGACTAATGGATCTTGGTCGACTAAAGATTCATTTTTATACATAATAATTTCATATATACCAATGAATATTAATTAAGAAATTTTGAACCCGTTACTTAAACTAACTGGAATTGCAACATTAACAAAAAAAAAATTGTGTAAATTTTGAAAGTGAAAAATTTATTAGATCTGAGAATGATCTAGTTCAGTAAAACCCAAAGAATATATGATATTAATCAAAACTCTATTGCTATAATATGTATAGTATAAACAAGGAAAATTGGCATCAATAATTAGATCTCATCCTAAAATATCTATAATTTAAAATCAACTACAATTTAAGAAATAGTATTTAACTAAATTAATCATAAAAAAAATATTTAACTAAATTATGGAAGAAATAGTATTATGTGGAGGACTTTAAAGGTTATTTACGCATACAAAATTGTCCGTCACGACAAAGTAACGTGCAATATAGGCATAGCTGATGAGCTATGGAAAGTACGCATTACGATATCATATGGGGGAAGGGTTTCCATTCCTTCCCAAAATCATCTTTATAAAGTGAGGAACAAAAAGAAAAAGAATACTCATAAATTAGAGAGAAAAACAATATAATAAAGATGAGTGAGCTGATGAAATTCAAGAACAAGGATTTTATAAATTTTCACCGATAATTTTAGTGAAGAAAACCATTAATTTTTACATTTGGGAAGATGACATTAAAAATTCCTTGGTAAATATGTTAATCTTATAGATTCGATTTGATTCTCATGTTCCCTAAATTTATGCGGCAATTAGATTTAGAAATTCAATTAAGAAATTATACATGGAAATTGTTACAGTCCTAAAATATCTAATTAATGAGTAATAAATTTGTCCAGCTACGATTCGATTATAGTTGAGGAGGTAATATGCAATATTAGCTATGGAAAGTATTGATTTGGGGGAAAGTTCTGTTTTCATTCCCAAATCCTTTTTATAAACTCAAAACAAAAATGAAACACACATAATCAAGATGACGAAATTCGAGGTCGAGGATTTAAATAACTTCACCGATAATCTTAGTGAGGAAAACTTAATTTGTCATGCACAATTCTGCAAGTTGTATCGAGGCAAAATTCCGGATGGCCGTGAGGTGACAGTCAAGGTTTGGATGGTTGGACAAGGTTGGGTGGTTGGACAAGGTTGGGAAAATGCCTGTGCAAATTTTAGGGTAAGTTCTATTCTATTCGATTCCGTATTAGTATTAATTATTATTGTGCTAATTAATTTTGATGATATGTTTGTTCTAGGATGAAATCACTTTTTTGGAGCGAGTTTCATGCCCTAATTTGCCAAAATTGTTAGGGTGGTGCCGCAATGATGATACTTCGCAGTTAGGTGTTGTTTATGATCTTAAGTCTGTTGAAGTTTTGCGTAACCTAATCGAACAGGATTCGTTTAATTGGTCACAAAGAATCAATGTAGTAGTTGGTCTTGCTAATCTCCTCGAACATCTCCATGGATATCGTCCTCGATATTTGATCCGAGACCTTTCAGCAGCACAAATTATGCTTGACAAGGTTGTGAATTAAAGCTCCACAGATTATTATTATTATTATTTTAAATAAAAAGATATTATTTCTAATTGTTCTTTTGCTTGTAGGATTTGAATCCCGTATTGTTTAATTTTTTCGGATTGACTGGAGGAGTTATCGGTGAGAAGACTCATGACTTAGATCGAGAGGCTCTTGGTTCTTGGGGCTATATTGATTTAAGCATGTCTGACTCAGGTACTCTGATGTTTCATTTTAAGATAACTTTGCGTGGCTTAAAACAAATGTTACATAAGTCTTGATGGACGAGCTTCGTTCTTCTTCGTCATTATCTATATGATGTGTTGGAATTTGTATTTCTTTCTTGTTTATCAAATTCTTTGGTTCGAACGGTGATTTTATTCATCAATTTTATTGATAGGATCTTACTGCCTTCAATTATAAGATACTCTTTCTTGTTGTGTCTTGTCAAATTTATTGGTAAGGTTCCTTATCTATCTCTTTTATGTCCATATCTTTATAATTCTTGGATATATATGACAGGAAGGTATGACGAGAGCGTCGACGTGTATGCCTTTGGTGTAATTCTGCTCGAGCTTATTTACAAATGTAAAGTTGATTGCATCGAACATCTTCGAAAATCAGACTTCTATTCTTATCTTCATGAACATGTTGGACAATTCCACACACCTGGGCGCTCACTTGTCGACAAAAGTTTTAAAGGAGAAGTAGGTTATGATGCTTGTGTTGGGCGCAGAATCACAGAGTTGACAAGGATGTGCATTTGTAGAAGTGCTTTCAAGCGCCCATCATCAAAAAGGATTGCTATGGAACTGAAGACTCTTCCTGTTGTGCGAAAACATAGATCTTTTTGTAAGTTGTTAGGCTCGGCCAATCCTCTTCTGGGTAAGGCTTTGGGCAAGTTTTGCCCGAAGATATGTCAGTGAAACCTACTTAGGAAATTTCTTTAAGCTTAGGAATTAAATAGATTCGATCTTGGTTGAACGAAGAGGGATCTAGTTTCATTCAATATGTTAAATGTCTGAATCCCATGAATCTGCTCTACATATAATATCCATGTAATTTCTATTTTGACTATTATGTGCATTCATGAATCTGCTCTGAATATTATATCTATGTAATTTCTACTCTGACTATCATTTGAACAGTACCTTAAAATTATGGAAAAGCAATTATGAGCTTTTTACTAGATTCTGTAAAGTTAACTTGATTCTTCGAATACTAATGTGGTGTGCGCTACTATGTTTGTACTGCTCTCATTGCATTGGAAAATGGTCTTTCCTTTTTTTGTTTCTTCCATTTAAAGATTTAAGAAGTCCTATTTACTCTTTATTTAAGTATTTCAAGTCAATTGACTGTTAAGATTTTTTTGTATGTGATATCATTTTGGGTTTCAATTAGAGATCAATGTGAGTATCTTTTATTGTCAAAATAATGATTATGGAACTTGATATGGCTATGGTCTCCGTTACTGACTTGATTATTTTGAATGAAACAACGGAGGCAGTCTGATTTAAAGAAGCTTCTTCTTGTTAGTTGACTATGGGAAAACGCTTCTGTTTTTGTGATTGAAGCTTGAAGTCAACATTTTCAAGTAGTTACAAACCGACTTTTCTACTACCAAGATAGTCCTTGTGGTGTTTGCAGTGTGTGTGGGTGTAATATTTCTATACATTTCTCATTTCTTAGTTGTACGTGATTGGTGTATGTAATTTATGAGTTTCATCTGGTATTCACTTTTGTGATAATTTTGTTGATAGCACATGCAAGATGAGGCCATGCAGGAAATTCTGGTAAGCATTTCTTCAATAAAATGTAGCTGAAGTGGAAGGTTTGTATTCTTTGGACCACTGAATAGAAATTATAAGTAATACTATAAATGGTTGGTTTACATCGGTGAAATGAGATATCCTACAAGCAATTTCCATAGTTTATGTTTGTAGAAAAATAGAGATTTGTTCTACACTTTATCCGCAAATAATGAGGGTAAAGCGAGAAACTTGAGGCGTGTTACTAATGAAGGAAATGTTATGAAACTAATGTCCTGGTGCAACCAAAGTGTGAGGGATAGTTAGTGGGGCAAAATGATGCAATTGATAGTTGAAGGGGCAAAATCGATATTGGAGATAGTTGTTGGGGGTAAAGTAAGCTTTTTTTTTTAAATAATTCTTACAGTGGAATAACTAAGCGTAACTGAAACAAAGAATAGATAATTATTACACATTTTACAGAACTTGAGCTATTTTTTTTTAACCTTTAAGAAATTGCCTTTATAAGTATTTTTGTAATTGGTAATTAATAAAAAAAAAAAAAACATTAGAATAATAAGGTATGCAATAACATACTATGACTGAATTTTATGAAATCATACGCACATGTAATTACACATATTTAGTATACTAACTAATTAAGCACTTTTAATTTGTACATAATCTATTTATAATTAGTGTAACTTATTTGATCTGGAAAAAATCAACTTAAGTTCTGTCTGTCTGTTATCCGCCCCACTAGACTAAATCAAGTTCGTGAGAATTTTGAATGTTCTTTTCTTTTTGGGCTTTTCTGTCTAATGGACTGAATGGACCATTTCCACTCTTTAAAGCAATTGACCCAAATAGGTTCAGCCCTTTCAGGGCCCACTGTACAAGACCATAACAGACTTAAAGGGATGGACTGTCCAAAAAAATGAAAGAGAAGAAGAAGATGCAACTTTAATTAAACTTGTGTTAGAATATTTTGCAAGTAAACAATATCTTACATGATAAATACAATTAATATGAAACGGAAGGAGTAGTATTTACTATTTTGTTCCTACTGATTAAGTAAAATTGTAATAGTAGTCCATTCTCTTATATAAAATACAAACCGTGGACACCTGAAAAGCCCGGTGCCATCCCCTAGTATATATATATATATGTTTGCATATAATTTTGGCCCTGTTATGCCTTGATGTCATCGAGGGTTTGGCATCAGACCATACATGGCATCAAGGAACTGTTTGCATATAAATTCAGTATCGAGGAACACCTCGACGACATCGAGGGACCGTTGACATCGAGAGGTACCAAAAATATTGTTTGCGGTAAAACTGATATCAAGGGATGCTTGGCATCGAGGGGTCGACATCGAGGGGTTATTGGCATCAAGGTGTGCCAAAATATTGTTCGTTGTAAACCTGTCAGTGAATCCCTCGACGAGCCAAAGGCTCGATGCGAAATGCCTCGATATGATATAAAATAATGCGGGCGTGCCAATGTTTGTGCGTGCAAACATAACGATTTGAAAAATAGACATGTTGATATCGGTAAATTGATAAAGTAAATGTCCTGACAGAGACATGTTGATATCAAAATAAGTTATCCTGATAAGGCTGACTTCTAAACGATTGCGACAGAGTAGGCAAACACTACCCCTAGTTCTTTTCTATGCCTGCCTGGCCGCAGGACTTAAATAATTTCTGAAAATCTCTCTTTGAGTGCCAAAAACTTATGACCAATCGATGGTCTGCTTAACATATCAGCGGATTTGAAAATCAGCAAGTGCCTTGACAATCAATCAATTTAAATAAACACCTTGACAGAAAACATGATCTTGACAGAAAACAGCATATCAATGGAAATCAATTGACGTAAGTATATTTATGTAAAAGAGTCAAGACGTACGAGCCAAACGACTTCCATTAAAAATAAAAGAGTATTGGCAAGTTCCCCGATGTACAAACATTACAAAAATATACAAAACGACGAGTCTCCTGTTTCGGCATAATCTGCCAGATGAGTTGATAAACCTTTTAAGTTCTGAAAATTGGCTCCTTGATCGGCAGGTAAACCCGCCGATGAGCTGATAATGCATGAAAAACGACTTGTTGACAGAAAGTAACATTGACGACGGGAGACCCACCGTCAATGGTTCGCCCAACCTTGATGGATGGCCATCAATCGGGCTCCTGATCAGCGGGTGGCCACTGACCAAGGCATCGACGGAGCAGATGGCTACTCAGCCGATAGCCGTCAAGCAGATGGCTACTTGACGACGGGCTCATCAGGCAGATGGCTACTTGATGAGTTTGTCATATAAATACGTGGGCACTTACATGACAGTTAACAGCGAGCTACTTGCTGATACGAGTGGTTTCGCTCGAGACAGTGTCAGCTGACGGCGGAAGAGAGCGGCGGCGGCGGCGGCGGCTTACTGTGAGCGGCGGTGGCGGCGGCGGCAAGACTTCAGGCTGTCAGGGATCACTGGTGGCTGAGGAGGGACAGACTGATATCGAGGAGTTGGCAGGCTGATAACTTGACAGAAAACAGCTGTTAACTGCCTGCTATCAAGGGGTTTCGCTCGAGACAGCTTCTGGACAGCGGAAGCAGCGGCGGCGGCGGCTTAATGTCGGCGGCGGCGGCAGACTATTTTTAGTGGCGGCGGCGGCGGACCTTGGGCGGCGGCGGCGGCAAGACTTCAGGCTGTCGAGGGTGGCTGGTGGCTGAGGAGTGACGGTTGATATCAGGGGTTCTACAGGGTGTTTGCTGAAAAAGAAGCAGCGGAGCGCTGGACTTCCGGAGAGGCGTTGAGCCGATCAGTGTTAGACTGAAAAGTTGTTGATTGAGTTGTGTGTCTCGCGTATGGCAGCCTCCTGCTGTATTTATAGCTGCTGGAAAAAGCTGATGGCTGTCAAGTAACCTCCTGATGGCCTAAAATCAAGGGGCTGATGGCCACTATCCCACTTCTCCCACTACTTTGTTATTTGCCCACTACCTCCACTATGTTAATGGTGGTTTTCCTCTATGTTTTTGCTGAAAATTAAGGTAGTTGGAGAAGAAGAAACGTGTCTTTCAATTTGAATTTTAATTAATGATAACTAACTAGAGATAATCAAGGAGTTTGTTGTTTAAACCAACTAATATGGCTTATCCTTTATTAATTATCTCTAATTAATATTAATCTTTAACTAAAAATCAGATTTAGACAACACAAAAGAGCTGGCCGATTTTTAGGGCTGGGCCCAGGTCGAGTTCGGGCTGATCGGGCCATTTTGGCTCCGGGTCGAGCCATTTTGGTCTTATTTTGTAGTTATAATCGGCCCATCTATATAATTGCCCAATTAATTAATTAATGGCCTTACTTATCAAGCGGGCCATTTAATTAATCTTGGCCCAATTAATTAATTACTTAATTAATTAGTCCAAAAATACTTATAGAGTTCAATTGGGCCTAATTAACCATAATTTGGTCTTTAGCTTGCAATTAATTAAACTTAGCCCATAAATTAATTAACCTTATTACTTAATTAATTTATGTTTGGCCCAAAATTAATTAATTGCGAGAATTGGGTCGAGTTTTGAAATTGGGCTCAATGGCTAATCCGTTGGTTCGATTGGACCCATTTTCGGTCCAGATTGGATCCGATTTGGTCTGATTCGTTTTGGAGTGACTTGGTTCGGCCTATATGCCATTTTTGGCTTGTCAATCGAGCCGTTATACCTTGATTTATCGAGGGCGATTTTTTAGGTACAAACAATATATATATATATATATATATATATATATATATATATATATATATATATATATATATATATATATATATATATATATATATATATATATATATATATATATATATATATATTCATCATCATATATTGTCTATCATCCCCTTAATTCAGCATCTTAAATTCAGACACTTTAAACAATGATTAAGAAAAAAACATAGGACAAACATTTTCTTTTCAAATTATAATCTTTTTCCTATCCGCACAAAAGTAAAATAAACGTGGATTGGATACGTACACAAACTATTTGATGCTTCAATCAGTAGTCATAGGTTGACTAATGCAACGCCTGGCTTTGGTGCATGAGATTTGTTAGCATAAATGTCAATTTGTTAGGGTCTTAAAGTAATTATTTTTGAAAAAATTCTTACCCAAATCTAATTTGATCAAATTAATCTTATTAAAATTTAAATATATTGTACTTGTAATATGAACAACATGGCTTCAGTGAGACCCAGTTTGAATAAGAATTACCTCTTTCTTTCTTATAGTTAATCTTAGTTATCCCATTGTAACAATTATTTGTTAAAAAAAAAAGAAAAAGCTAGGAATATTTAACTTTGCCCCCAACAACTATCTCCAGTATCGATTTATACACCAATATAGTGATCGATATAATACCCATTTTTAAAAGAAAAAGAAAAACACAAAATACATATAATTTTAACAAAATTTTTATTGAAAGGCCATCATCATTATGCAAGAATTGCAATTCGATTATTCCAACCTTTATCTATTTTCGACAATCTATGGTCATGTATCACTTCTTTAGAAAAATTAAATACATATATATTAGCTTGTTGTAAGTTGATATTATTTAGCGTTGTTGACCGGGTGAAGATATCAATTTAATTTTATTTAAATACATATATAATAAAGTGACTACTGACTATGGATTTTGGTCGACTAAAGATTCATTTTTATACATAATAATTTCATATATACCAATGAATATTAATTAAGAAATTTGAACCCGTTACTTAAACAAATTGGAATTGCAACATTAACAAAAAATAATTGTGTAAATTTTTAAAGTGAAAAATTTATTATAGATCTGAGAATGATCTAATTCAGTAAAACCTAAAGAATATATGATATTAATCAAAACTCTATTGCTATAATAAGTATAGTATAAACAAGGAAAATTGGCATCAATAATTAGATCTCATCCTAAAATATCTATAATTTAAAATCAACTACAATTTAAGAAATAGTATTTAACTAAATTAATCATAAAAAAAATATTTAACTAAATTATGGAAGAAAGAGTATTAAGTGGAGGACTTTAAAGGTTATTTACGCATTCAAAATTGTCCGTCACGACAAAGTAACGTGCAATATAGGCATAGCTGATGAGATATGGAAAGTACGCATTACGATATCATATGGGGGAAGGGTTTCCATTCCTTCCCAAAATCATCTTTATAAAGTGAGGAACAAAAAGAAAAAGAAAACTCATAAATAAGAGAGAAAAACAATATAATCAAGATGAGTGAGCTGATGAAATTCAAGAACAAGGATTTTATAAATTTTCACTGATGATTTTAGTGAAGAAAACCTTTAATTTCCATGTGTTACTGGTGAAAAATCAATTTAATTTGCCCGAAACATTTGGGAAGATGACATTAAAAATTCCACGGTAAATATGTTAATCTTATTGATTCGATTTAGATTCTCATGTTCCCCAAATTTATGCGGCAATTAGATTTAGAAATTATACATGGAAATTGGTACCGTCCTAAAATATCTAATTAATGAATAATAAATTTGTCCAGCACGATTCGATTATAGTTGAGGAGGTAATATGCAATATTAGCTATGGAAAGTATTGATTTGGGGGAAAGTTCTGTTTTAATTCCCAAATCCTTTTTATAAACTCAAAACAAAAATGAAACACACATAATCAAGATGACGAAATTCGAGGTCGAGGATTTAAATAACTTCACCGATAATCTTAGTGACGAAAACTTTATTTGTCATGCACAGTTCTGCAAGTTGTATCGAGGCAAAATTCCGGACGGCCGTGAGGTGACAGTCAAGGTTTGGATGGTTGGACACGGTTGGGTGGTTGGACAAGGTTGGGAAAATCCCTGTGCAAATTTTAGGGTAAGTTCTATTATATTCGATTCCGTATTAGTATTACTTATTATTGTGCTAATTAATTTTGATGATATATTTGTTCTAGGATGAAATCACTTTTCTGGAGCGAGTTTCATGCCCTAATTTGCCCAAATTGTTAGGGTGGTGCCGCAATGATGATACTTCGCAGTTAGGTGTTGTTTATGATCTTAAGTCTGTTGAAGTTTTGCGTAACCTAATCGAACAGGATTCGTTTAATTGGTCACAAAGAATTAGTTGGTCTTGCTAATCTCCTCGAACATCTCCATGGATATCGTCCTCGATATTTGATCCGAGACCTTTCAGCAGCGCAAATTATGCTTGACAAGGTTGTGAATTAAAGCTCCACAGATTATTATTATTATTATTATTTTAAATAAAACGATATTATTTCTAATTGTTCTTTTGCTTGTAGGATTTGAATCCCGTATTGTTTAATTTTTTCGGATTGACTGGAGGAGTTATCGGTGAGAAGACTCATGACTTAGATCGAGAGGCTCTTGGTTCTTGGGGCTATATTGATTTAAGCATGTCTGACTCAGGTACTCTGATGTTTCATTTTAAGATAACTTTGCGTGGCTTATAACAAATGTTACATAAGTCTTGATGGACGAGCTTCATTCTTCTG
The DNA here is from genome assembly GCA_003313485.2 of Penstemon barbatus. Classification (NCBI taxonomy): domain Eukaryota; kingdom Viridiplantae; phylum Streptophyta; class Magnoliopsida; order Lamiales; family Plantaginaceae; genus Penstemon; species Penstemon barbatus. The sequence goes on from CM064881.1 coordinate 17,530,356, forward strand.
CGTTATTATCAATATGATGTGTTGGAATTTAAATTTCTTTCTTGTTTATCAAATTCTTGTTGTGATATATTCTTTGGTTCGAACGGTGATTTTATTCATCAATTTTATTGATAGGATCTTACTGCCTTCAATTATAAGATACTCTTTCTTCTTGTGTCTTGTCAAATTTATTGGTAAGGTTCCTTTTCTATCTCTTTTATGTCCATATCTTTATAATTCTTGGATATATATGACAGGAAGGTATAACGAGAGCGTCGACGTGTATGCCTTTGGTGTAATTCTGCTCGAGCTTATTTACAAATGTAAAGTTGATTGCATCGAACATCTTCGAAAATCAGACTTCTATTCTTATCTTCATGAACACGTTGAACAATTCCACACACCTGGGCGCTCACTTGTCGACAAAAGTTTTAAAGGAGAAGTAGGTTATGATGCTCGTGTTGGGCGCAGAATCACAGAGTTGACAAGGATGTGCATTCATAGAAGTGCTTTCGAGCGCCTATCATCAAAAAGGATTGTTATGGTACTGAAGACTCTTCCTGTTGTGCAAAAACATAGATCTTTTTGTAAGTCGTTAGATCCTCTTCTGGGTAAGGCTTTGGGCAAGTTTTGCCCGAAGATATGTCAGTAAAACCTACTTAGGAAATTTCGTTAAGCTTAGGAATTAAATAGATTCGATCTTGGTTGAACGAAGAGGGATCTAGTTTGATTCAATATGTTAAATGTCTGAATCCCATTAATCTGCTCTACATATAATATCCATGTAATTTATATTTTGACTATTATGAGAATTTAATATCTATGTAATTTCTATTTTGACTATCATTTGAACACCTTAAACTTGTGGAAAAGCAATTACCAGATTTGTACTAAATTCTGTAAAGTTAACTTGATTCTTCGAATATAAATGTGGTGTGTGCTACTATGTTTGTACTGCTCTCAATGAAATAATAAATGTTTCTCAAGGAATTTAACATTGTCTCATGAAATTCTATGAAAGAGGTGTACTGGGAGCTGGCAATTAATTGAAACAATTCAAAACTGAAGCGATGCATTATATTGGAATGGAAGACATATTGGTCTAGTGGAATAGACTAGTCACTACAAAGTAGCAAACTCAGGTTCGAATCCCTGTTGGGAGAGGTAACCACTTAATGTGCACATGCCTCCTCGAAAGGAATTAAACCCTTGGAAAAAAAAAATAGTCACCTTTGTTTATTGGGCGTAGAAGCCAAAACATTTGATGGTAGAAGGTTCCGAAAGCCACGAGGGGATAGCCATGGGCAGGTTCCGTTGTCCATTCGGATTGGCTCATTTGGTGTAGTAGGGTAGAAAGGACATTTGCTCCCGTTTGGCGGATGTGTGGCATTTTTGATGCCATTCAATTTTGTAAAACAGGGTTATCATTGAACCTCCCTCTCATACGTGCCGCGGCTCAATTTTGGTGTCGAGTCGACAACACATTTCATTTTGCATACGGCCCGATGACTCCAACTCTTTTGGATATTTTAGCTATTTGTGGACTTGGGCCCGTCGGGGGTTATATCGATCCGTTGCCTTCCGCTAGCGACGAGGCATTTCTTTTTCCTCCAGCTTATCGTTCCAGTGGTTTCAGTGACAATGCCCCGTCATACGGACCTGTCATCGGTCGTTACAAGGCTTTGCCGGATTCTATCGAGGTATCTCATGATGAGCATGTGCATTTTTTAACCCTTTGGTTGTCTCGTTATATCTTTTGCACCCCTGCCCTATCGGTGACTAAAGAGTATAACGCTATTGCATTGAGTCTTGCTAAGGGTGAAAAGATAGCTTTGGGACCCCTTGTATTTTCTGGTTTTTGTGTGGGTATGGAGGGTTTCTTGGATTCTGGGTGCTGTTTTTTGCAGGGGCCTATCTGGCTTTTACAGGTTTGGTTGTATGGTTACTTTCCGGATTTTTGTAAGTTCAGCGAGGCTCCGATTGGTTCTGAGGTATATGCGGCCTTTGTGGCTCGTCAAAAGGTTCCCCCTTGTAATTTCTATTACTTTTTTAGTCGACTGTACGATTCTGTCAAGGGGCTCGAGCCACATTTTGCGGCCTTCTACCCCTCGTTTCTGTCAGCTTATAGTTCATCCATGTCAACTGATGAGTTCAAGGAGTATCAGAAATTGTGGGCTAACTTTCTTACACCGCGAGACATCCCATCGGGTTTGAAAGTTACGGGAGCCAAGACTGCAGCGAGGCGACGGCCTCTCAAATGTACTGTCCGATTTTATCCGGCGCATTACGTGGCCAGGCAGTTTGGTTTGGTACAGTCGGTCCCTCGATGTGGTTCTTCTCTTCGCATTAGGGATAGGGAGTTTGACGTACCTGACATGGACAGCTTTGACGAGCTTCGTCGTTGTTGGCGTACGGCCCGTGATTCTTTTGTGTTTCGGCCTTTTGCTCCCACTCCTGTTGCCTCGCCTGATTTCATCAAATGGTGGGGAGATTATATTGCGCTGACTCGTAAAGAGCCTTTCCACGTTGCTGTGACGAGGTTCGAGGTTCCCAATCACCCTGAAGTCATCTCTACTGATGGTCCCTTTCTTGAGCATACGGCTGCTGCCTCTGTCAAGGCGTCCAAAAAAGGTACATTGTATGTCATTTCTCGTTTTGAACAATTTTACAATGTTGTTTGGGATCCTGATCATAGAGATAGGGTGTATGAGCAAGCTGCCATGAATTTTGAGTCGATAAAAAACATTAGGATAGGTAAAGCCATGTTGGCTCATGCTAAGTTAGCCAAAAAACGGGGAGGTCCGGGTGAGGTTCCCCCTTGGTATACATTTTATAAACCGTTTGGCTTGTCTTTACCATTGCTTCCTGATTTTATCGAGTTACCGGGGTATGTCCCTTCCCCCGTCGAGTCTTGTGCAAGTAGTAGTTCACGGCCTCGTAGTCATCAAGCTAACTCCCAAGTCACTTTTACGGGATATCGAGCTGATGACCCACAGGCCCTGTCGACGATTTATATTTTATGTGACTACAAGGATGGGGGCACCATTGCCCTCGATTTATCAGGTAGCTTCCTTTGTTTATCTCCCTTGATTATCGTTATATACTAATGTGCTTGTCTGATTTGCAGGGAAAACACAATCAGTCCCTCCGTCTGACAAGAAGAAGAAGGCTCCTAAGGAACCGGTCATTCCTATGGCCATTCCTTTACAGATGATCAGTCCGTCAGGGCCATCACCGGCTGTTTCACAATCGCTACAGACGTCCGAGGCTCAGTCCTCCGTTGACAAGGTAACCGATCACCCCGTCGTATATATCCGACGCTCTCGTCGGCTCTTCTATCAGCGAGGTGGCACGAGTGCCATAATCGTGAGCAGTTCCGACGAGGTAGTCTTTACTTGATTTATTTTATCACACTTTCTGAACTTATTGTGATCCCTCGTTTTCTGTCAGGAGGTGAGCTCGAAAGGTAAACGGCGAGCTGCCAAGGTCGGTCCCTTACCCAAAAAGAAGGTCCGACGAATAGTGGATAGCTCGACGGACAGTGATAATGAAGTTGAAGAGATTGAGGAGATAAACCTTCCCCCTCGTCCGCCTTCCCCGATCGAGGCAGCAGACACTCCTGCCGACAGCGCTGTAATCGAGGGGTTGAAGGATTTGGCTACCACTCCTCGTCCTGTCGAGGCCTCTGCCGATCAGAGTGGTCCTGTCAAGGAGTCTCCTGTTTTGGCTTCCCCCGTTGTACAAGAGGTTTGTTTTGTCCTTAGCCATTTTCGGGTCTCCTCGTTTCATTTTGCTAACTTTGTTTTACTTCTTGTTTTGCAGAGCCAGCCGATGGACATATCTCAACGACTTGCTCAAGCATTGGCTCGATTTGCCAATGTTCGGGCCCTGTCAGCGAGTTCATCCTCTCAATCCCCTTCAGCGGCATCTGAGACATCAAGCCGTGCAGCCTTCACTCCTGACGAGATCACCCGTTTCAAGGAGCTGCTGTCAGGCTACCGGGATCAACCCTTGGACGTCCTGATGATCAATATGGGTCCGTCCCTCGACGAGCTGATGCACAAGCTGTCGTCTGCGGCCCTTCCAGCCGACAAAGGGTCTTTCTATTCTGGGTATGCCGAAAGGTTTGGCCAACTGAGGAGTCAATTCAAGGCCAATGATCGAGCAATCAAGGCTGAAGTCTCGTTCTCGTCCTCCGCCAACGACCTTCTGGCGAAGTTCGATGCCTTATTCAGTCGAGGTTCTATACTTAGCGATTCCTTGAAGAACCTCAAGGACACAGAGGCCGAGGTGGTTGCGGCCATAGCTAAGTTGCAGGGGGAGTTGACCACGCTTCGGAGCCAGATACAGGTTGCCTCGACGGAAGCAGAACTGATTACCGATCAGCTGTCGGACACAAACGACTTGCTCGTTGCTGCGAAAGCTGACGAGGATCGGGTGGCGATTCAGGCAGCGGCTGCTCGAGCTGATCAAGCTAAGATCGAGGCGGACCTCAAGGACTTCTTGGATCGATTCACTCGGGATTTTCTTGTTTAGTCTTCTGGCCTGCGAGCCATTGGTGTTTGGGCGCCTGTGCCTTGATATTTCCAGACTTAGTTTACTTTCCTGTTTGTTTATGCCATGGCCTGATGGCCACAGACTGATTTTGTTTACATTTTGCTGACGTATTGGCTTGATAGCCACAGACTAGTTACTTTTCATTCGTGTAATGGCTTGACAGCCATCAACTAGTTTCGTCTTTGTTAGTAAACTTCACTTTTGGCCTTATATTATGTTCTCCACTGAACCTCAAGACCAAAAACAAACCAAATATTGAACCTCCAAACTATCTCCCCGACCCCTTGACGGAACAATTTTTGCAACCAAACGTTCAACTTTTTGCCAACACAACTCAACTAAAAATGTATCAACTCAACAGAATTTCAAATCAAAATGCCTTGATGTAAAATTTTGAAAATCGGGGAATAAAAACTTGAATTAAAAACGGAAGTATTTTTGACAAAAGAAAACGTAAATGCGACTACTACTATAAATTTAAAAATCCTAACTTAAACACACGAAAATAAAAACAAGACCAAAAATAAATCCTACTTATATTTACAGAGGGATCGGCGCATCAAAGTACTCTTGGCGCCGTTCGATCTCAAGCTCCAAGGCTCGCTGATGTTCCAGACACATCGATTCCCAAAGGGTGGGCCTAAACTTTTTCAAATATCTTCCATTGATGGGGTCTCGACAAAGATTCCCATCTGGCTTTTTCAAAATGTAGCCTCCACCTCGGGTTATCGAGTATATTTCATATGGTCCTTGCCACGTTGCGCTCCATTTACCATACTTTTTCTCGCGCTGATGTAATGGCAAAACAGTCCTCCAGACCATGTCCCCGACGTCAAAGTGTTTCCTGCGTATCTTTTTATCGTAGCATCGGGCGACTAGCCTTTTCTGTGCCTCGATCTTATCTAACGCGGCCACCCTGATCTCGTCGAGTTCATCAAGCTGCTGGAACATATTTTCAGTATACTCCTCGGGCGTCAGCTCGTTTTGCTGCATCACCCGCAAAGATCGGACGTTGATCTCCATCGGTAGAACGGCTTCCTGTCCGTACGTTAGCTTATACGGGGTGGTGCCTGTACTTGTCCGTTTGCTCGTCCGATATGCCCATAATGCCTCTGACAACATCAAGTGCCAAGCTCTTGGGTTCTCTTCGATCATTTTCGAGATAATGTCCTTGAGGACTCGATTCGAAGCTTCCGCTTGGCCATTCCCTTGTGCATAGTACGGTGTTGAATGGACCAATTCAAAACCCATTGATCTGGCATACTCCTTGATTTCTTGACCGACGAACATCAGTCCCCTGTCAGTGACAATGGTCTGTGGCAGACCAAACCTGTGAATGATTAAGTCCTTGATGAACTTCATCACCTCGGCCTGATTGGCCTGTTTGAGCGGTTTGGCCTCTACCCACTTAGTAAAATAATCCGTGGCCACAATAATGTATCGATGGTGTTTGGAAGACGAGGGGTGGATTTCCCCGATGATATCGATGGCCCAGCATCTGAAAGGCCATGGCTTGATTATCATGTTCATTTCCTCGACGGGCATCCTTTGGACTACCCCGAAGCGTTGGCACTTCTCACAACCCCTTGCCAATTGAATACAGTCTCCCACCATCTTTGGCCAGTAATAGCCATATCGGCGCAGCAGCCATGCTAACTTGTGACCATTCTGATGGGCCCCACAAATTCCCTCATGAGCCTCCATCATAATTCTCATGGCCTCTGTCTGATCGACGCATAGCAGGAGCACGCCGTCATGGCTTTTTCTGAACAGTTGATCACCTATCAAGACATAATTGACTGCCCTGAGCCTCGTTTGTCGAGATGCTCGGTCCGACGGATCAGCCAGATATTTTCTGATCGGCTCTCTCCAGTCATCAGGGTCCTGAAACACACTCAAAACAGTCAGGACGTTGTCTCGATACATAAATGAAGGACAGTGTCGTCTCCTGACGACGTAGAGGGATTCCTCGATGTCATCAGGGAGATCGACACCAGTCGCTAGTTGGGCCAAACTGTTGGCCTCGCTGTTGTTTCCCCTTGCTACATGGTAACATGTAACATCAACAAACTCCGACAACAAAGACATCGCAGTTAAATAATATTTGTCAAGTGTTGGGTTTCGGCATTTGTAAGTACCTTGTAATTGCCTGATAACCAACTGCGAGTCCCCGACGATGACGACAGACTTACTGTCGAGCTCTCTAAGCATTTCCAGTCCAATGATCAAGGCTTCGTATTCGGCCTTTTCTATCGGGGAGTACCTCTGTTCTGTTTCTGTCAAGTGCCTGCTCAGGTAGTAGATTGCTCGCTCAAACCCATCATCGTCGTCTTGTGCCAGAAATCCGCCGACGGTGTCATCCGTGGCAGATATATATAATTTCAAGGGTTTCCCCTTGACAGGCGGCATCATTACAGGCGGCGTTGTCAGCTTATCCTTGATTTCCTGAAACGCCTGCTCGTGCTCCGTTTGCCAGCAAAACTCTTCTTTGTCCTTCAATTTTAACAAAGGTGAGAAGACCTTTGTTTTTCCAGCCAAGTTAGAAATGAACCTCCGTAAAAAGTTGACTTTCCCAAGGAATTGTTGTAATTCCTTCTTTGTCGACGGAGGTCTGGCCGTCAAGATAGCTTTGTACTTGTTTTTGTCAACCTCAATCCCCTTGCGATGCACTAAGAAGCCAAGAAAATTGGCCGACGCAACTGCAAACACACATTTCAAGGGGTTAAGCTTTAACCTATGCTTTCTCATTTTGGCAAATGACTTCGCCAAATGTGTTAGATGTTCGTCGTAACTAGCCGATTTAATAATGATATCATCGATGTAAATTTTAACAAAGTCATCGATATACTCACTGAAGATGCAGTTCATGGCTCGTTGATAAGTTGCTCCGGCGTTTTTGAGTCCGAATGGCATCACTTTCCATTGGAAGGTGCCGATTCCGCCGGGACATTGGAAAGCCAGTTTTGGCACATCGTCAACAGCCACAAAAATCTGATTGTACCCTGCACTTCCGTCGACGGCTGTCAGGAACATATTGCCAGCGGCAGCATCGATTAACATGTCCGCCATTGGCATCGGGTATTCGTCTTTAGGAGATGCAAGATTTAGGTCCCTGAAATCAATGCATATCCTGATTTTCCCGTTCTTCTTCATTACGGGTACAACATTCGCTACCCACTCCGGATATCGGGCCACCTCGATAAAACTGGCCTTCAACAGCTTCTCGATTTCTTCCCTGATCAGTCTGCAGACCTCGACAGACATCCTTCGCAGGGGCTGTTTCCGGGGTAAGTATCCTTCAAGTATCGGAATACGATGTTCTACTAACTCCCTGCTTAACCCAGGCATCTCGTCGTAATTCCAGGCAAAACAGTCCTTGTACTCCGTCAATACTTGGATCAATCGATCCTTCTGGCCATCATCAAGCAATGCGCTGATGTAAGTTGGCCTATGATCTTCCTCGCTGCCTAACTCAATCTCGATAACAGGATCCTGTACTTGGATCTTGATGTCGTCAAGCTTGGCTGGCGCCGTTGCTAACTCCTCTAATTGAATTTCATCGCCGACCGACGGTGGCGTTTCCTCCTCGAAAATGAGATCACCTGTACAGCATTCGGCCACATAGGCCCGAAACCTCCTGATTAAATCGGCACATGCTTCCTGCTGCGGCCCGATAATAACGATCTCATCAATTTCCAGTCTGTCGGCCTTGTAGGCCGATGGTCTTTCGTCATCAGGACAATTCATTGATCCTGACAGTGTCCTTCCTGCGGCCCTGATTCCTTGATGTGGCAGGGCCGACTTAGTTCCTTGGCCAAGCAAGCCATTTCAAGTTGCGTCAGCTTCTTGCTCGAAGTGACTTCCTTCGGTCGTCCGTATTTGTCCTGTCCGATAAATCGATAAGGACCTACGTCATCTCGATAATATGCTGCCTCGACAGCGTTGATCTTGGCGGTGAATGGCCTGTTGTCGGCCATAATGATTTCAGGTTCGGGGGCGTCTCCCCAAATTAATAAGCACTGATGCAAGGAGGACGGCACACAAAGGGCTGAATGAATCCAGTCCCTCCCCAGCAAGGCGTTGTATGAGGTGGCTGCATCAACCACAAAGAAGGCGATTTTCAAACTGGTTTTTCCAATCTTTACCTCGACGGGCAGAATTCCAAGTGTATCAGCTTTTCCTCCTGTGAAGTTGCTGACGATCACCTTCGTTTCCATCAGGTCCTCGCTGACCTTACCCAGCTTGTGCATCGTCGATGCAGGCATTACGTTGACGGCTGCCCCATTATCGACCAGCATTCTGTCGATGGGTTTTCCGTCGATATGGCCTGATACGTAAAGTGGCCTGATGTGTCGAGCCATGAAAGATGGTGGCTTCTGGAATATAGTTTCGACCCTCTGATTCCAATCGGTCTCTTTCTCGTCGTCGACCGATAACAATTCTAAGTCCTCTGCCATTTGTACTACTGACATACCCTCATCCCAAAAGCCATCAGTGGAGTATTCCAGTTCCTCGTTGACGAATTCAACAAGTTCAGAGTCAACGGCGTTGCATTCCATCGTCGTCGAGCCGTCTGTCGGCTGACTGATGGCAGTTTCTTCCACTGTCTTTGTTTCTGTTTTCTTGTCGGTCGCTTGCTTATCGACCACCTGCTCCTCGATTTTCTGCTGCTCAGTAGGTCGATCGACCTGTTTCTCGATTTCCTGGCCAGTTTTGGCCTCGACGGTCTGACCAGTTTTGGTCTCATTTTCCTTGTTGCCTCTGTCGTCATCGAAGATCTCGGCAAGCTTTGTCTTGAGATCATTTCCATCATCGTCATCAGACAACAAATCGTCCTCCGCCATTATCTTTTCCATATCGATTGTACCAAATTGGGCTTTCCCCGGGGTCCACTTGGAAGTGTCGATTTGCATCGAGGTCTTGGCCTCGATATTGATCCCTTGGCCAGATTTGGCCTCTATCGCTCCCTGTTTCTGTTTCTGTTCCCCTGACGGTGAAGGTTTCTTTGCTGATTCCTTCATCGGTGCCTTTCCCTTAGCAGTTTCCAACTCCTTCCGTTGGCGTAAGAAACGCCTATATTGAGTTCGGGTCATCTGATCGACCCTTCGATCGCCTGGAAACTTAGGGTGCCTGACGGGAACCCATCGATCTACCTGTGTATCAGCAGGGGTGTGGACAGTTCGCGGCCTTGATGAGCCTGGCGGAGTAATTTTTGGTGACGGACCATGGGTCCTGTCTCTACGGCTGGCGGTCGATCTGACCTGCCTGATTGGTGTCCTGTCGGGGGATCTCTCCCTGATTCTGCTGTTTCGGCTGGTACCTTCCTGATGCCGTCGAGGCATCGTGGTTTTAGCCTGTTCACGGCGTTGTTCCGCCGTCGATGTTGCATGTTCAGTATTTTTCAACGGAGCTGGAGCCTGATACGATTCCGTGGGTCGAGGTGGTGGTATCACTTGCGGCTGCGGGGCTGTCTGAGGCGTTGCCTGCGGTTGCGGCATCGCCTGATAAGGATACCCTGTTGGCGTTGTATTGAGCCAAGGCATGTATGGGCTATACAATGCTGGATTAAGGAACAATGGCATTGTTGCCAACTCTGTTTGGCATCTTGCACATAAACCCATCTCCCTGATCGTCGGTGAGCGTTCTGGCTCCTCGTCAACGTACAAATGTTCCCCGGTTGCTGGATCCGTGACCATCAGCACATTAATCCCCACTTCATTTTGTTGGAAAGGATTGGTGTCAACCGTCATCGGCTTTGTGATTTTCCAATCAGGGGCAAACCTTAAAATGCCTTTATCAAGGTGATCTTGCACCATCCACCTGAATACTAGACATTCATTCGTAGAGTGAGTCCAAACATCATGATATTTGCAATATGTTTTACCTGATATTTTCATTGATGACGGAATCACGTGGTCCCCTTTGAGGCGAAGGATCTTGTCAGCCAATAATTGATCAAAGATGGCCTCCGTTTTCGTGACGTCGAAAGAATAACGTCTTTCTCTGTCAGTCTTATATTCAGCGTCTCGACGCACCAAATTGTTTGGCACTTTGATGGTAGGTTGAGGCTCTTTCGGCTTGGCGAGGGCCGGACAGACCGTGTTCTTTGGGCAGACGACCTCTGCCAATCCGATTTCGATCCCCTGTTGTTCAATCGGTCGATTGACCTGATTGATTTGCTCCTCGTTAACATCGGCCATGCCCACTTGGTAATAATTCCCTCTGGGCTGTCGGCCGTTTTCGTCTCTCAAAACTCGTTCGTAGCGGACCGCGTGATCGGTCAATTCGAATAAGTCTTCGTGATACTGTGCCATCATGATCTTTCTCAACTCGAAGTGCATGCCATGGATGGCAATCTTGATGCACTCTTTTTCTGGCAATGGGATGGCGCAGAAGCCTCTGGCCCTGATAAACTTCTTCATGTATTCCTCGACGGTCTGTCCCGTCAGCTGTCTCATATTCGATAGCTCGATGACGGAGACCTCAAGAGGGGCCTGATAGTGGTTCATCACAAAGACTTTTTCCATGGATGGCCAATCGGGGACCGATCCAGGTTTCAAGTTGGCGTACCAGTGGAACGCCATTCCCGTCAAGGAGTTAGGGAACAGTTTCAATTTCAGATCGTTAGTCATGTTGCCACATTCCAGAGAAAATCGAGCAAGATGCTCCGTGGCAGACTGTGATCCCTCGCCAGAAAACAGAGTAAAATTCGGCGGCCTGTAGTTCAACGGGAACGGGATCTGATCGATATATTCCGGGTGAGGCTTATTATACCTCGCTGCCCTGTTTCCTTGCCTCCTGACAAACATTTCTTCGGCCTGATTCACCGTCAAGAGGTCTTCTGGACCCTCTGCAGCGCGGTGAACTGTCCTGTCATAGGCCGATAGATTGGCCTGATGTACTTCATGGCCGTATCCGACGGCCTCCAATCGGTCCTCTTCGGACCTGCCCCCCGAGTCCGGGCGGGCGTTCCTTGCCTTAGATGTGCTTCCTCTCTTATCCTGGACATTAGATTGTCCATTGCCTTGCTTGAAAGGCGTCTCGTCTCTCGATGAGCTTCCTCCGATATGGATCGCAGGGCCTTTGCCCTTGTCAACGGCAGTCCTCTGCGGCCCAGTCCAGGCCTGCGTTTGGATGCCATTGGCGAGCATGTTGATGCTTTCAGTGAGCGACGTCAACTTTGCCTCCAAGTGTATCAAGGCATTATTTACAGTGTGGCTGGCTTCTGTACTGGCCTGACTAGCAGCAGTGGCCGAGCCCAGCATATGTTCAAACTTGCTGACAATGTTAGACCAATCCTCCTGTTTGGTCTCGAGGTCCCTGGTGAAATTTCGGACCTCTGCAGTCAGCTCCTCGATCTTGTCGGCTCCTTCCATAGTCAGTGGAACCGTTGACAGATTTTCCAAGGTATGCGTTAAATCAGACTGTGTTCTCGTCAAGGTTGATCGGGTCCTTCGTGGTACCTGTGATGTCATCTGACGACAACAAGACAATAACCACTTAGTATCAATTGATTGACTGTTTGGCAAAGAGATAATCAAAAGTCAGCTAGCCAAAGTTGGCTGATAATCGTTTCATGGCAACTCAATTATAAAAACTTTCATGCCCCCCGAGCCATAAAATGGTGTGGCTGGTGGGGTTTTAACAGAAAAATTTTCAGGTCCCACTGGGCGTGCCAAAATATTGTTTGCATATAATTTTGGCCCTGTTATGCCTTGATGTCATCGAGGGTTTGGCATCAGACCATACATGGCATCAAGGAACTGTTTGCATATAAATTCAGTATCGAGGAACACCTCGACGACATCGAGGGACCGTTGACATCGAGAGGTACCAAAAATATTGTTTGCGGTAAAACTGATATCAAGGGATGCTTGGCATCGAGGGGTCGACATCGAGGGGTTATTGGCATCAAGGTGTGCCAAAATATTGTTCGTTGTAAACCTGTCAGTGAATCCCTCGACGAGCCAAAGGCTCGATGCGAAATGCCTCGATATGATATAAAATAATGCGGGCGTGCCAATGTTTGTGCGTGCAAACATAACGATTTGAAAAATAGACATGTTGATATCGGTAAATTGATAAAGTAAATGTCCTGACAGAGACATGTTGATATCAAAATAAGTTGTCCTGATAAGGCTGACTTCTAAACGATTGCGACAGAGTAGGCAAACACTACCCCTAGTTCTTTTCTATGCCTGCCTGGCCGCAGGACTTAAATAATTTCTGAAAATCTCTCTTTGAGTGCCAAAAACTTATGACCAATCGATGGCCTGCTTAACATATCAGCGGATTTGAAAATCAGCAAGTGCCTTGACAATCAATCAATTTAAATAAACACCTTGACAGAAAACATGATCTTGACAGAAAACAGCATATCAATGGAAATCAATTGACGTAAGTATATTTATGTAAAAGAGTCAAGACGTACGAGCCAAACGACTTCCATTAAAAATAAAAGAGTATTGGCAAGTTCCCCGATGTACAAACATTACAAAAATATACAAAACGACGAGTCTCCTGTTTCGGCATAATCTGCCAGATGAGTTGATAAACCTTTTAAGTTCTGAAAATTGGCTCCTTGATCGGCAGGTAAACCCGCCGATGAGCTGATAATGCATGAAAAACGACTTGTTGACAGAAAGTAACATTGACGACGGGAGACCCACCGTCAATGGTTCGCCCAACCTTGATGGATGGCCATCAATCGGGCTCCTGATCAGCGGGTGGCCACTGACCAAGGCATCGACGGAGCAGATGGCTACTCAGCCGATAGCCGTCAAGCAGATGGCTACTTGACGACGGGCTCATCAGGCAGATGGCTACTTGATGAGTTTGTCATATAAATACGTGGGCACTTACATGACAGTTAACAGCGAGCTACTTGCTGATACGAGTGGTTTCGCTCGAGACAGTGTCAGCTGACGGCGGAAGAGAGCGGCGGCGGCGGCGGCGGCTTACTGTGAGCGGCGGTGGCGGCGGCGGCAAGACTTCAGGCTGTCAGGGATCACTGGTGGCTGAGGAGGGACAGACTGATATCGAGGAGTTGGCAGGCTGATAACTTGACAGAAAACAGCTGTTAACTGCCTGCTATCAAGGGGTTTCGCTCGAGACAGCTTCTGGACAGCGGAAGCAGCGGCGGCGGCGGCAGACTATTTTTAGTGGCGGCGGCGGCGGACCTTGGGCGGCGGCGGCGGCAAGACTTCAGGCTGTCGAGGGTGGCTGGTGGCTGAGGAGTGACGGTTGATATCAGGGGTTCTACAGGGTGTTTGCTGAAAAAGAAGCAGCGGAGCGCTGGACTTCCGGAGAGGCGTTGAGCCGATCAGTGTTAGACTGAAAAGTTGTTGATTGAGTTGTGTGTCTCGCGTATGGCAGCCTCCTGCTGTATTTATAGCTGCTGGAAAAAGCTGATGGCTGTCAAGTAACCTCCTGATGGCCTAAAATCAAGGGGCTGATGGCCACTATCCCACTTCTCCCACTACTTTGTTATTTGCCCACTACCTCCACTATGTTAATGGTGGTTTTCCTCTATGTTTTTGCTGAAAATTAAGGTAGTTGGAGAAGAAGAAACGTGTCTTTCAATTTGAATTTTAATTAATGATAACTAACTAGAGATAATCAAGGAGTTTGTTGTTTAAACCAACTAATATGGCTTATCCTTTATTAATTATCTCTAATTAATATTAATCTTTAACTAAAAATCAGATTTAGACAACACAAAAGAGCTGGCCGATTTTTAGGGCTGGGCCCAGGTCGAGTTCGGGCTGATCGGGCCATTTTGGCTCCGGGTCGAGCCATTTTGGTCTTATTTTGTAGTTATAATCGGCCCATCTATATAATTGCCCAATTAATTAATTAATGGCCTTACTTATCAAGCGGGCCATTTAATTAATCTTGGCCCAATTAATTAATTACTTAATTAATTAGTCCAAAAATACTTATAGAGTTCAATTGGGCCTAATTAACCATAATTTGGTCTTTAGCTTGCAATTAATTAAACTTAACCCATAAATTAATTAACCTTATTACTTAATTAATTTATGTTTGGCCCAAAATTAATTAATTGCGAGAATTGGGTCGAGTTTTGAAATTGGGCTCAATGGCTAATCCGTTGGTTCGATTGGACCCATTTTCGGTCCAGATTGGATCCGATTTGGTCTGATTCGTTTTGGAGTGACTTGGTTCGGCCTATATGCCATTTTTGGCTTGTCAATCGAGCCGTTATACCTTGATTTATCGAGGGCGATTTTTTAGGTACAAACAATATATATATATATATATATATATATATATATATATATATATATATATATATATATATATATATTCATCATCATATATTGTCTATCATCCCCTTAATTCAGCATCTTAAATTCAGACACTTTAAACAATGATTAAGAAAAAAACATAGGACAAACATTTTCTTTTCAAATTATAATCTTTTTCCTATCCGCACAAAAGTAAAATAAACGTGGATTGGATACGTACACAAACTATTTGATGCTTCAATCAGTAGTCATAGGTTGACTAATGCAACGCCTGGCTTTGGTGCATGAGATTTGTTAGCATAAATGTCAATTTGTTAGGGTCTTAAAGTAATTATTTTTGAAAAAATTCTTACCCAAATCTAATTTGATCAAATTAATCTTATTAAAATTTAAATATATTGTACTTGTAATATGAACAACATGGCTTCAGTGAGACCCAGTTTGAATAAGAATTACCTCTTTCTTTCTTATAGTTAATCTTAGTTATCCCATTGTAACAATTATTTGTTAAAAAAAAAAGAAAAAGCTAGGAATATTTAACTTTGCCCCCAACAACTATCTCCAGTATCGATTTATACACCAATATAGTGATCGATATAATACCCATTTTTAAAAGAAAAAGAAAAACACAAAATACATATAATTTTAACAAAATTTTTATTGAAAGGCCATCATCATTATGCAAGAATTGCAATTCGATTATTCCAACCTTTATCTATTTCTGACAATCTATGGTCATGTATCACTTCTTTAGAAAAATTAAATACATATATATTAGCTTGTTGTAAGTTGATATTATTTAGCGTTGTTGACCGGGTGAAGATATCAATTTAATTTTATTTAAATACATATATAATAAAGTGACTACTGACTATGGATTTTGGTCGACTAAAGATTCATTTTTATACATAATAATTTCATATATACCAATGAATATTAATTAAGAAATTTGAACCCGTTACTTAAACAAATTGGAATTGCAACATTAACAAAAAATAATTGTGTAAATTTTTAAAGTGAAAAATTTATTATAGATCTGAGAATGATCTAATTCAGTAAAACCTAAAGAATATATGATATTAATCAAAACTCTATTGCTATAATAAGTATAGTATAAACAAGGAAAATTGGCATCAATAATTAGATCTCATCCTAAAATATCTATAATTTAAAATCAACTACAATTTAAGAAATAGTATTTAACTAAATTAATCATAAAAAAAATATTTAACTAAATTATGGAAGAAAGAGTATTAAGTGGAGGACTTTAAAGGTTATTTACGCATTCAAAATTGTCCGTCACGACAAAGTAACGTGCAATATAGGCATAGCTGATGAGATATGGAAAGTACGCATTACGATATCATATGGGGGAAGGGTTTCCATTCCTTCCCAAAATCATCTTTATAAAGTGAGGAACAAAAAGAAAAAGAAAACTCATAAATAAGAGAGAAAAACAATATAATCAAGATGAGTGAGCTGATGAAATTCAAGAACAAGGATTTTATAAATTTTCACTGATGATTTTAGTGAAGAAAACCTTTAATTTCCATGTGTTACTGGTGAAAAATCAATTTAATTTGCCCGAAACATTTGGGAAGATGACATTAAAAATTCCACGGTAAATATGTTAATCTTATTGATTCGATTTAGATTCTCATGTTCCCCAAATTTATGCGGCAATTAGATTTAGAAATTATACATGGAAATTGGTACCGTCCTAAAATATCTAATTAATGAATAATAAATTTGTCCAGCACGATTCGATTATAGTTGAGGAGGTAATATGCAATATTAGCTATGGAAAGTATTGATTTGGGGGAAAGTTCTGTTTTAATTCCCAAATCCTTTTTATAAACTCAAAACAAAAATGAAACACACATAATCAAGATGACGAAATTCGAGGTCGAGGATTTAAATAACTTCACCGATAATCTTAGTGACGAAAACTTTATTTGTCATGCACAGTTCTGCAAGTTGTATCGAGGCAAAATTCCGGACGGCCGTGAGGTGACAGTCAAGGTTTGGATGGTTGGACACGGTTGGGTGGTTGGACAAGGTTGGGAAAATCCCTGTGCAAATTTTAGGGTAAGTTCTATTATATTCGATTCCGTATTAGTATTACTTATTATTGTGCTAATTAATTTTGATGATATATTTGTTCTAGGATGAAATCACTTTTCTGGAGCGAGTTTCATGCACTAATTTGCCCAAATTGTTAGGGTGGTGCCGCAATGATGATACTTCGCAGTTAGGTGTTGTTTATGATCTTAAGTCTGTTGAAGTTTTGCGTAACCTAATCGAACAGGATTCGTTTAATTGGTCACAAAGAATCAATGTAGTAGTTGGTCTTGCTAATCTCCTCGAACATCTCCATGGATATCGTCCTCGATATTTGATCCGAGACCTTTCAGCAGCACAAATTATGCTTGACAAGGTTGTGAATTAAAGCTCCACAGATTATTATTATTATTATTATTTTAAATAAAAAGATATTATTTCTAATTGTTCTTTTGCTTGTAGGATTTGAATCCCGTATTGTTTAATTTTTTCGGATTGACTGGAGGAGTTATCGGTGAGAAGACTCATGACTTAGATCGAGAGGCTCTTGGTTCTTGGGGCTATATTGATTTAAGCATGTCTGACTCAGGTACTCTGATGTTTCATTTTAAGATAACTTTGCGTGGCTTATAACAAATGTTACATAAGTCTTGATGGACGAGCTTCATTCTTCTGCGTTATTATCAATATGATGTGTTGGAATTTAAATTTCTTTCTTGTTTATCAAATTCTTGTTGTGATATATTCTTTGGTTCGAACGGTGATTTTATTCATCAATTTTATTGATAGGATCTTACTGCCTTCAATTATAAGATACTCTTTCTTCTTGTGTCTTGTCAAATTTATTGGTAAGGTTCCTTTTCTATCTCTTTTATGTCCATATCTTTATAATTCTTGGATATATATGACAGGAAGGTATAACGAGAGCGTCGACGTGTATGCCTTTGGTGTAATTCTGCTCGAGCTTATTTACAAATGTAAAGTTGATTGCATCGAACATCTTCGAAAATCAGACTTCTATTCTTATCTTCATGAACACGTTGAACAATTCCACACACCTGGGCGCTCACTTGTCGACAAAAGTTTTAAAGGAGAAGTAGGTTATGATGCTCGTGTTGGGCGCAGAATCACAGAGTTGACAAGGATGTGCATTCATAGAAGTGCTTTCGAGCGCCTATCATCAAAAAGGATTGTTATGGTACTGAAGACTCTTCCTGTTGTGCAAAAACATAGATCTTTTTGTAAGTCGTTAGATCCTCTTCTGGGTAAGGCTTTGGGCAAGTTTTGCCCGAAGATATGTCAGTAAAACCTACTTAGGAAATTTCGTTAAGCTTAGGAATTAAATAGATTCGATCTTGGTTGAACGAAGAGGGATCTAGTTTGATTCAATATGTTAAATGTCTGAATCCCATTAATCTGCTCTACATATAATATCCATGTAATTTATATTTTGACTATTATGAGAATTTAATATCTATGTAATTTCTATTTTGACTATCATTTGAACACCTTAAACTTGTGGAAAAGCAATTACCAGATTTGTACTAAATTCTGTAAAGTTAACTTGATTCTTCGAATATAAATGTGGTGTGTGCTACTATGTTTGTACTGCTCTCAATGAAATAATAAATGTTTCTCAAGGAATTTAACATTGTCTCATGAAATTCTATGAAAGAGGTGTACTGGGAGCTGGCAATTAATTGAAACAATTCAAAACTGAAGCGATGCATTATATTGGAATGGAAGACATATTGGTCTAGTGGAATAGACTAGTCACTACAAAGTAGCAAACTCAGGTTCGAATCCCTGTTGGGAGAGGTAACCACTTAATGTGCACATGCCTCCTCGAAAGGAATTAAACCCTTGGAAAAAAAAAATAGTCACCTTTGTTTATTGGGCGTAGAAGCCAAAACATTTGATGGTAGAAGTTCTAGGTATTTTGGGAGGAGATCTTGGATCAAGTATCATTGGCCATGAGTTCAGCATGTGCCTGTTATACTGCACTGGAATGTCTCATCACATTCTACTTAATACTTCATGATGATTGACACTGGAGTGCAGTGTCAATCACGGAAGAGTGAATCATGGACTGAGTAACGATGCCCTGGCTCAAGCTTTAATGGACCCTCGATATCCCACAGAGGGACTTGGTAATTATGATGAGTGGACTATTGACTTGAGGAATCTCCACATGGGCCCTGCTTTTGCTCAGGGGGCTTTTGGGAAGCTCTATAGAGGCACATACAATGGTGGGGATGTTGCAATTAAGCTTCTGGAGAAGCCGGAGAATGATGTAGACAGGGCACAGTTGATGGAGCAGCAGTTTCAACAGGAGGTAATGATGTTGGCATGGTTGAAGCATCCAAATATTGTTCGCTTCATTGGTGCATGCCCGCAAACCTATGGTCTGGTGTATTGTGACCGAATATGCTAAGGGGGGTTCAGTGCGTCAATTCTTGACAAAGAGGCAGAATCGTTCTGTGCCTCTGAAATTGGCTGTCAAACAGGCCTTGGATGTGGCTAGAGGGATGGAATATGTGCATGGATTAAATTTGATTCATAGGGACTTGAAGTCGGACAATCTTTTAATTGCTGCTGACAAGTCCATTAAGATTGCGGATTTTGGGGTAGCTCGTATTGAGGTGCAGACTGAAGGAATGACACCAGAGACGGGCACTTACCGTTGGATGGCCCCGTAAGTTTTGTTACTTGTCTCTTCTTGTTCTCTTCTTATGTGCTTTCTTATGTTTGGTGATAAACTTGGTCTAAGGAAATTTGTGCTGTTTGAATGGTTATTTTTCATTTCCCCATCCTTCTCAGCTTTATGAAGTCCCTTGTAAGACTGGAAAGATAAATCTGATTTTCTTCAAGTAATTCCAGGCTAGAGATTCCGGCTTAATTGCAATGGATACTGACACGAACCCTGAACTTTTTCCCCAATCACTTGTGTTTCGACTCGTAGGGATTTACTTATTTTGCTGTCATTTATAATGTATTACAATAGTTGAATGGTAATAACTAGAGATTGTGATTCTAGCTCAGTTAACTGAGTTACTATCTAAAATAAGAGGTATGAGGGTTTTAATCTTAGTTACTGGCATGCTTGCTAGATAGTATTTTTAGGTATTAGGTTTTATGTTGGTCCTGTTCTGAGAGTCTGTGATCTTCATGTGTTGTGTTTCCACTTTATGACGGAATGTGCTTAAAAATAAAGCTGTTTGTGTGGGCCTTAAGTAAATGACTGCTTGAGCCATCTGCTTGTTTCGTCTTCTTTTGAGCATACTTTGTCATCATTTCCGCAGCCTCTTTGTTGGTTTCCCGAAATATCTTCCGAATCATTCTGAAAATATAGGAAATTTTGTTTACTTACTGAACCTTTCAAAGATAAGGGGTGGCTTTCTTGTGGTAGCTGATGAATGAGGATTTATACGATCACATAGTATGGGCTCCTATGATTGCTCGGGGTAGAATTTAGAATAAATGTACTGCAAGGACCGCTATATATACAGGCAATTTCAATACTTTATTGCTAGAGTTATATTTAGAACTTTCAAAATAAAATATAAAAATGAAAACCAGAGTTCAGTAAAATACATTCTAGAAGGTGGTAACATCCATTCAGTAAAATTGTCAAACCCTTCAATGCTCTAAACATCCATATTTTAGATTGTAATTTCGCCCAGCATTATTATAATCTTAAATTAGATATTATATGAAGAAAAGACGACATGAATCTGAACCTCTATTTTAATGACTTATATATTGTAGAAAAGTTCTATTTGATTTGGGGAATGATTTCAAGATAGTAATGAGAATGAGATGGTGAATTTTTAATAAAGCAATAGTTATTGATTAACAACATTCGAATTCATTTATGTGATATTTTGTTTTAATGTGGTACAAAAAAAAAACTAAAATAATACGACTTTCATAAGTTTTTTTGGAATCAAAAGGACTAACTAATACAGTACTGTTTGCTAATATCTATAATGCACACCTATCTACTAAAAGTTGATTTTTTTTATCAGAAATTCGAAATTGATTGTGTTCATAAAGTTTAGGAATCAACAGCAGCCGATGAGACTATAATACAGTGACAAAAAGTTTAGGTTCCAAGAGGCTTTGGATTTGAGTCTCATTAATGTGGATATTTGGTGATATACTAGTTTTGGTAGCTAATTTATAATTTTCTTTTTCGGTTTAATGTTTTTCGAGACACGTCGAACATAATCTTCCAAGGGATTAGAACTTGATTCGCCACTTAGGAGGTACTAGTACTTTTCACTAGACTAATCACATATTGGTGTACTTTGATAAAATTATAATATTATATAATAATTTATACACCAATATAGTGATCGATATAATACCCATTTTTAGAAGAAAAAGAAAAACACAAAATACATATAATTTTGAAATTTTATTGAAAGGCCATCATCATTGTGCAAGAATTGCAATTCGATTATTCCAACTTTTATCTATTTTCGACAATCTGTGGTCATGTATCACTTCTTTTAGATAAATTAAATACATATATATTATCTTGTTGTAAGTTAATTTTATTTAGCGTTGTTGACCGGGTGAAGATATCAATTTAATTTTATTTAAATACATATATAATAAAGTGACTACTGACTATGGATTTTGGTCGACTAAAGATTCATTTTTATACATAATAATTTCATATATACCAATGAATATTAATTAAGAAATTTTGAACCCGTTACTTAAACTAATTGGATTTGCAACATTAACAAAAAAAATTGTGTAAATTTTGAAAGTGAAAAATTTATTAGATCTGAGAATGATCTAATTCAGTAAAACCCAAAGAATATATGATATTAATCAAAACTCTATTGCTATAATATGTATAGTATAAACAAGGAAAATTGGCATCAATAATTAGATCTCATCCTAAAATATGTATAATTTAAAATCAACTACAATTTAAGAAATAGTATTTAACTAAATTAATCATAAAAAAAAAATTTAACTAAATTATGGAAGAAATAGTATTAAGTGGAGGACTTTAAAGGTAAATTACGCATTCAAAATTGTCCGTCACGACAAAGTAACGTGCAATAGGCATAGTTGATGAGCTATGGAAAGTACGCATTATGATATCATATGGGGGAAGAGTTTCCATTCCTTCCCAAAATCATCTTTATAAGAAAAAGAAAACTCATAAATAAGAGAGAAAAACAATATAATCAAGATGAGTGAGCTGATGAAATTCAAGAACAAGGATTTTATAAATTTTCACTGATAATTTTAGTGAAGAAAACCTTTAATTTCCATGTGTTACTGGTGAATAATCAATTTAATTTGCCCGAAACATTTGGGAAGATGACATTAAAAATTCCACGGTAAATATGTTAATCTTATTGATTCGATTTAGATTCTCATGTTCCCCAAATTTATGCGGCAATTAGATTTAGAAATTATACATGGAAATTGGTACCGTCCTAAAATATCTAATTAATGAATAATAAATTTGTCCAGCACGATTCGATTATAGTTGAGGAGGTAATGTGCAATATTAGCTATGGAAAGTATTGATTTGGGGGAAAGTTCTGTTTTAATTCCCAAATCCTTTTTATAAACTCAAAACAAAAATGAAACACACATAATCAAGATGACGAAATTCGAGGTCGAGGATTTAAATAACTTCACCGATAATCTTAGTGACGAAAACTTTATTTGTCATGCACAGTTCTGCAAGTTGTATCGAGGCAAAATTCCGGATGGCCGTGAGGTGACAGTCAAGGTTTGGATGGTTGGACACGGTTGGGTGGTTGGACAAGGTTGGGAAAATGCCTGTGCAAATTTTAGGGTAAGTTCTATTATATTCGATTCCGTATTAGTATTACTTATTATTGTGCTAATTAATTTTGATGATATGTTTGTTCTAGGATGAAATCACTTTTCTGGAGCGAGTTTCATGCCCTAATTTGCCCAAATTGTTAGGGTGGTGCCGCAATGATGATACTTCGCAGTTAGGTGTTGTTTATGATCTTAAGTCTGTTGAAGTTTTGCGTAACCTAATCGAACAGGATTCGTTTAATTGGTCACAAAGAATCAATGTAGTAGTTGGTCTTGCTAATCTCCTCGAACATCTCCATGGATATCGTCCTCGATATTTGATCCGAGACCTTTCAGCAGCACAAATTATGCTTGACAAGGTTGTGAATTAAAGCTCCACAGATTATTATTATTATTATTTTAAAAAAATATATATTATTTCTAATTGTTCTTTTGCTTGTAGGATTTGAATCCCATATTGTTTAATTTTTTCGGATTGACTGGAGGAGTTATCGGTGAGAAGACTCATGACTTAGATCGAGAGGCTCTTGGTTCTTGGGGCTATATTGATTTAAGCATGTCTGACTCAGGTACTCTGATGTTTCATTTTAAGATAACTTTGCGTGGCTTAAAACAAATGTTACATAAGTCTTGATGGACGAGCTTCATTCTTCTTCGTCATTATCAATATGATGTGTTGGAATTTGTATTTCTTTCTTGTTGTGATATATTCTTTGATTCGAACGGTGATTTTATTCATCAATTTTATTGATAGGATCTTACTGCCTTCAATTATAAGATACTCTTTCTTGTTGTGTCTTGTCAAATTTATTGGTAAGGTTCCTTATCTATCTCTTTTATGTCCATATCTTTATAATTCTTGGATATATATGACAGGAAGGTATGACGAGAGCGTCGACGTGTATGCCTTTGGTGTAATTCTGCTCGAGCTTATTTACAAATGTAAAGTTGATTGCATCGAACATCTTCGAAAATCAGACTTCTATTCTTATCTTCATGAACATGTTGAACAATTCCACACCCCTGGGCGCTCACTTGTCGACAAAAGTTTTAAAGGAGAAGCACGTTATTATGCTTGTGTTGGGCGCAGAATCACAGAGTTGACAAGGATGTGCATTCGTAGAAGTGCTTTCGAGCGCCCATCATCAAAAAGGATTGTTATGGAACTGAAGTCTCTTCCTGTTGTGCGAAAACATAGATCTTTTTGTAAGTTGTTAGGCTCGGCCAAGTTTTTCCCGAAGATATGTCAGTGAAACCTACTTAGGAAATTTCGTTAAGCTTAGGAATTAAATAGATTCGATCTTGGTTGAACGAAGAGGGATCTAGTTTGATTCAATATGTTAAATGTCTGAATCACATGAATATGCTCTACATATAATAAATATCCATGTAATTTCTATTTTGACTATTATGAGTTATTTGCGTACTTTCCGTGGCTTTTTTAGGACAACTGAAATAAGACCTTATAGAAGGGGAGAGGAATCGGGAACAAGTCTTGAACTTCACTTTAGTTATGTTTTGGCTTGAAACTCGTAATTTTAACATATTATTATGTCAAGTGTAGACCAGACATGAGCTCAAATTTAGGGATTGTGGAATAAAACATATAAAAAATTAAAAATTAAAACGTACGGTTTAATTATATGATAAAATTGAAAGTCCGACTCCTTGAAGAATTCAGGTGCAATGTTGAAAAATTATGTTGAGTAATTGCATATGGACTTTACACTTGTCTTGTGAGAATTTTTTATTTGTCTTAAAGGATTAGGCCACTTGAACAACTGCGCCATCGGAGAGCATCTCCATCATCCTTTCGGGTGGTAAGTCCCAGTATCGTGTCCTCTCTTAAAATATATGTCATTTTCTTGTCAATTCTTGAGCGTCATTAATTCATTTATTTGAAAAAGGGCCCAACCTGTCGTTTTTGAATCAGTTTTGCAAGCGATCTGCGATCTGGCACAAAGATCCCTCATAATAATATATAATTCCAATAAGAAAAGAGTTATTTGACATGAAAAGTCAAGAAGAATTGTCAATGTTGTTTCTATGCGGGCATAAAATACGTAAATATTAAAAGAGGAAGGACTAAGTTGCAAACTTACATTCCGGATGATAGAAAATACATCATTAGTAGCTTCACCGCTACCCTTCTTGAAAGAGCCACAAGTCCCTTGTAGATTAGCAAAACTAGCAAAATTGATTTCCAAATGGGTTCGACCCTCGCACGACAACTCCATGTCTTTGTTCTCATAAGCATTTCTGCAAACATTTCATGGTTGAACGGTTTCGAAGTTCACAAGAGATGGATTCCCTCCAAATTTCTCGAAAAAAACAAGTTCATTATCGTCCTCGATCATGAAAGATCGTGGAACATGGTGCCCAACAAAGAAGAATTGGTATTTTTATCGAAAAGAAGGATATTGGAACATGATACCTAACAAAAGAAGAACTAAAATAATTTGATATTTTTATCAATAAAATAGAAAAAATTAAAGAAAATACAGGACATGAGCAGCAATATAAAATAGGGAGCATCAACAAAATTAAGAATGTATCTTTATCATTGCATAGGTTGACCACACTTTTTGACATATTTACTATTGTCCTACGAGCCATGATAGTCACATAGCTCAATCAAACAACCGTCTTCAACTATGTAACTCGGCCAGTATCGACCGAGGCTGTTACCATTTACCCAAGCTAGCTCTTTGTCTAGCCCTTTCATGTTTTTCCTTGAATTTTATGTAAGCACCTTATACCAAGTCATCATTTTATTGATAGGAAGATTTTCGGATTGCCATTGGCTGCAAATTTCATGTCGGAATAGATTAATTCATTGTCTAATCCCTTTAGTCCAACCTTGTCTTACCATTTATTTGTTGTGAAAAGTCCTTTATGATAATCTCATCATCTTTCTTTCCAATGATCTCGACTGATCTAGGTACATTTAATTAAATAATGAGTGTACAAATTATTTAGAACATAAAATGATTAATTAATTACCTGCAGACCAATGGTAGCACTAAGTAATGTAAATTGATTCTTCCCCGGGTTCAACTTAACCTTCGTCTCAAACACATAGTTGAAAATTCCATATTCAGCCCATTGTGAACCTACAAATATAATTGAATAATATTATCATATATAATTTCATTAAATTTCAGAAAATATGAATATTCCAGTACAAATTAAAAATATGGTTGCTTACCAATATATTCTCAATTAATATATGCATGCATTATATGTCCGGTATCATTAACTCGAATACTCATATCATTGGTCAAAATTGGGTCGTCCTTGTCCAAATTCACACTAGAAATTAAGTAATCAAATGTTAAAAATTAACCCCAAAAAAAAATTATATGCAGAAATAATATATATTATTATATACCTTGTCATGTACCACAAATAATCACTAACATCATTTGGGATTTTTTGATCAATAAGTTGGCTAGCAGAAACTTCACCCTTTCCAATAACAACAGTTTCATCAATAATATTTTCAGGCCTCCATGTCCATTTGTGTAATTAAATGTGTAAATAAGTTTTTTTTAATATTTATGACATATTATTATTGTTGATTCTAGTAATAAAAATTTTATAATAAAATTTTTTAATTAAAACTTAAACAAGATTTAATATTTATTGAAACTTACGTGCAAGTTTACAATTTCATCAATTTTTGTGGTATTGAACATTTAGTTTTAAAACTTATGAGATATTAGAGTTAGTACCCAAATTTTAAATTTTTATAAGATATTACAAATATTATAAATTACCGGACAAAATTGAAACTTTTTAATGGGTAATGAGTTAATCGTAAGATGGTGACAAACTTGAGATTTTTTTATAATATGCAATATGTGAGGGAGATTTTTGTAAATTGACCTTACATCAAATGATATCCGTAGTTTGCCCTACCCTTTAAATTATGGTATCATCAATGTAAAATCTGCAAAAATTGTTGTAAGTTTTTTACGAGGTATATATTTATTTTTTAAATGAAAATTGTGATTTTATGCTCTTATTAAAACTCACTTATTTAAATTTACTAGGTTTATGTTGGATTAGGTGTGTTATCTTAATAATAATATAAGGATAAAAGAAAGGACTGGTCTTAAAGCTTAAGTTTTGGTAAGTTTCCTTAATAATAATTCATTTAATAAAAACTTTCCTTAATAATCTCCCAGTAGCCCATATACATACATTGACGCTTTCTCTACGGAATATTTGAAACGCGAGTCTTTTATCTTTCTGCAATGCGAATCCGAAAAGAAAAAGAAAAGAAAGCATTCAACATTCTGTAGAATTACTATATAAATACTGATCCGAGTGTAGATCTTGAGAAGAAGCGGAGGAGAAGATTTTTAAACAAGTCGAGTTTTCTGCGGGAATTTCAACTCATCAAATGGCGGTAATTCCACTCCATCTCTTTCAGTTTCTTTCTGTTTTCTCAATCATAGTGTGATTTGTTTTTGCTATTAGGATTCTTCCGGTACTACGCTCATGGATCTGATTACGTCGGACGGTTCGTCGACGAAGCCTCCTCCTGCGTCCTCGGCTACGGCGCCACCGCCGACTGACTCGGCTCCTATCACGTCTTTTCACTTTGTTATTTAATTTTTAAGTTCCGTTATTTATTTGCTTCTCCTTTTTGTTTGTTTTACCTTACGTTGTTATATACGCTGTCTTCTTAGCTGTGTTAGTAGTACTATAAATGTGTTTTCTTGAAACGCTTTGTTTTCATTGATGCTGTCTGATGTTAATGTTGCATCGTCCTTTTCTTGCAGGAGGTTTGACGTTGGGTGATCTTCTTCATGCTTTAGAAGACTATTTCCCAGTTCTTTTGGGATTGGTTAAAGATGGTAAGTATGTTTAATTCTAATCCAGTTCTGATTAGGGGTGTAAACATAGTAGTTAATAGCCCTAATACCGTGTGCTATGTGTTAAATGAGTTGACATATTAAGCTCTGAACAAGCTTTATTCGAGTCGATTAGCTTGACATTATATATGTATATTATCATTTTAAGCTTATACAAGTCGAGTTAGAATCGAGTTTCAGAAGCTATGCAACAAAATATATTGTTCCATCTTGATTTTATTTGACAACCAATTGAGCTCAAACAATCTTTTATTGATATACTCGAGATGAATTTCAAGTAGCTTGGCTTGATTTAATCTGGTTAAAACTTGTTTGAATTCCAATTGTTTAACATTATCAAACTCCAAAAAAAAGAAAATCCAAACATAAATTTAACAAATCTATAATAGAGGCTCCTATCTATGCCATTTATAGCACATCACTTTACCTTATTCTTCTGAAAAAGTTCATAGCCAGAAGCCTTAGAATTAATGAATAGGGACAGTTCCGTAATTTAGTTTTTCAAGAGGGGCTAGTATTTAATAAGAAAGAAAAGGAGAGTGAAAACTGGAAAGACAGATTCTGAATGCAGGCACATGCTATGGTCTTGACTAATATGAAATGTAAATATCACGGGAAGTGAGTGACTATGATAATGTACTTGTTTAGCTCAGTTATATTAAAATATTTAAAGTTTCACGTAAGCTCCTTAGCTAAAGTTGATACTTTGGTAATTTCTTGTCTCTATATTCCTCTGAAGTTCATCCGCGGATACTGCAAGCATTAAAGGCTCTTACTTATGCTCCTTCTAGCAACTCAGAAACTTTATCCAGGTTGTACGAAATTGTGTTCAGCATTTTGGATAAGGTTAGGTCACTATATATTCTTTTCGAACCAATATAGATTGCATTAATATGTTGTTGACATTGTGAAACTATTCCTCCGAAATTTTATCCAGGTTTTACGAAATTGTGTTCAGCATTCTGGATAAGGTTAGTTCACTATAAATTCTTTTCGAACCAGTATATATTGCAATTTCATTAATAAGTTGTTGACATTGTGAAACTATTCCTCTGAAATTTTAAACAATTTTTAAATCCTTTTATCATAAATCATCTTCTACAAAGCATTGGATTGAGCTCCTGGAGAGTTGCCCAAGTGACTATATGATATTGCTCCCTTACCGGTGACTGGCCTCCTAGTTGGAGGGCAGGCTTTTGAGGAAGAAAAGGTTGGATTTTCAGTGAAATTATGCAGTCTCACTGTCAAATAGAACATCTTAGGGGCATATATAAGTTTTGCCTTTTGATCTGCTTAAAGATGTTTATTTCATCTGAATTTTAAAATAAAAAAATAATACAGCTGGTTGGTTTATTTTGCATCACATTGTCATCAGTCTCACCTACTATGTATTGCAAAAAATTTCAGCATCTATTTATTTCTGTCGCTTTCCTTATTTCTCGGGCCCTTTACGTGACTTTAGTTACTTTGTTATGTGAAGTGTAAATTGACGGTGAGACGAGTAAACTGACAATGGAAAATGTTGAGGAGGATTTGATAAACTAGAGGTAAACTGAGTAAATAGGGCTTTGATAGTTTCCTTTTGTTTGAACTCCCTATTTATTATTACGTAGTATTATTGAGTTTTAAACAAGTAAAGCTTTGGTAATATTTCGTAGAATTTCGACGTGATCTTGGCTGTAATTTTTCGTGTTTAGAAAGTTATCTAGTGGTGAATTTGATGGTCTTGTTTGAGAAACCCTTTATATTTTTCCATAGCAGGTTTTGGGTTATGCATGATTTGTTTCACTTACTTCTTTATGACTTGTTTGTGTAGGGTTTTGGTGAGTGAGGGTGAGCTTGGAATTGCTAATGCAGAAAAATATAAGAAGATTCTGAAGGTTTTTGTTGGGGCTATTGTTGATAATAAAGAAAGATGTTGGAGGGTCCGAAATTTACTGGAATTATAGACCTAAACACTAACCATGACAACTATGACATCCTGCAAAATTTCTATCGCAAGCTGGATGAGGGATCACATATGTCGATCGATAGTTATGGGAGCTTGCAGATGAGCAATGGTGGAGGCTCGGTCGCCATGTTTATGGATAACAGTAGTGTCTGATCTAATGATTCCCACACTCACATTTGGGCCACCAGGGACTCTAGCGTGTCAAAAACTATTCTGTAGCTGGCAGTGTCAATCACGGAAGAGTGAATCATGGACTGAGTAACGATGCCCTGGCTCAAGCCTTAATGGACCCTCGATATCCCACAGAGGGACTTGGTAATTATGATGAGTGGACTATTGACTTGAGGAATCTCCACATGGGCCCTGCTTTTGCTCAGGGGGCTTTTGGGAAGCTCTATAGAGGCACATACAATTGTGGCGATGTTGCAATTAAGCTTCTGGAGAAGCCGGAGAATGATGTAGACAGGGCACAGTTGATGGAGCAGCAGTTTCAACAGGAGGTAATGATGTTGGCAAGGTTGAAGCATCCAAATATTGTTCGCTTCATTGGTGCATGCCCGCAAACCTATGGTCTGGTGTATTGTGACCGAATATGCTAAGGGGGGTTCAGTGCGTCAATTCTTGACAAAGAGGCAGAATCGTTCTGTGCCTCTGAAATACATTGTAGAAGGTGGTAACATCCATTCAGTAAAATTGTCAAACTTCAATGCTCAAACCATCCATGTTTTAGATTTTAATTTCGCCCAGCATTATTATAATCTTAAGTTAGATATTATATGAAGAAAAGACAACATGAATCTGAACCTCTACTAATTAGGGGTTTTAATGACTTACATATTGTAGAAAAGTGCTATTTGATTTGGGGAATGATTTCAAGATAGTAATGAGAATGAGATGGTGAATTTTTAATAAAGCAATAGTTATTGATTAACAACATTCGAATTCATTTATGTGATATTTTGTTTTAATGTGGTACAAAAAAAAAAACTAAAATAATACGACTTTCATAAGTTTTTTTGGAATCAAAAGGACTAACTAATACAGTACTGTTTACTAATATCTATAATGCACACCTATCTACTAAAAGTTGATTTTTTTTTATCAGAAATTCGAAATTGATTGTGTTCATAAAGTTTAGGAATCAACAGCAGCCGATGAGACTATAATACAGTGACAAAAAGTATAGGTTCCAAGAGGCTTTGGATTTGAGTCTCATTAATGTGGATATGTGGTGATATACTAGTTTTGGTAGCTAATTTATAATTTTCTTTTTGGGTTTAATGTTTTTCGAGACATGTCGAACATAATCTCTCAAGGGATTAAGGTGGTGTTTGCAACTGCTTTTGGAGGTAGCTTTTGGACTTCCAAAAGCAGTTGCAAGGTGTTTTCAACACCAAAAACTTCATCTGCTTCTCCATTTAATAAGCACTCAAACGGAGTTATGGTAGAAGCAGCTCTCTACCTGCTTCTTCATTAATGGCAAAATTGTAATATTGTAGAAGCAGTTTTTTATACTCTTTTGTCCTTTAAAATTTATTAATATTCCAATTATACCCTCATTATTCATATTGCTTTTTTGTCTTTTATTGATTAAATTTTGTTATTAAGATTGTAGTTACTTTATAATTTGATATTTCCATCAAAAGGAAAAAATTATGCAATTTTGAAGTGAAAACATATGATGAAATCTAATGGGCATGTTCACTATTTTGAAACTTTATTTAGTTAGTTAAACTTTATTAATTTGAGTCTAAAACATTATTAAATACTCCAAAATAAAGTAGCCGAGTGAAATGATATATGTGCTAATTAAAATATTCTAGCCATAATTTACGGGCATCTTAACTATTTTGAGAATTTTTATTCTCTGTTGTATGATCATTTTATAACTTCATAAAATATTATTTGATTGTCTAGATTATGTTCCGTATTTTGTTTTAAATTAGAACTATTTTGTTATCCTGGTGAAATTAATTTGCATCTCATGGTTATGGCCTACATTTATTTTTCCGTAATCTGGAACATTTTCTTTAAGTGGAAGAGAAAACGTTTTAATTATTATTAATTGATAAAAGTGTTAAATGTTAGGGATAAATATGTCTTTTGGCCAACAAACCCAATAAATTCAACAAAATGCTTTTTTGTCTTGCAAACACTTTTCTCATTGCTTTTTTGTGCTTTTTTTGTAACTTTGCAAACACAACCTGCTTAATTTTCAACACAATTTAGAGAAGCAAAAGCAAAAGCAAGTACTTCTCCATTTGGAGAAGCTCTTGCAAACACCACCTAAAACTTGATTCGCCACTTAGGAGGTACTAGTACTTTTCACTAGACTAATCATATATTGGTGTACTTTGATAAATAATACCCATTTTTAGAAGAAAAAGAAAAACACAAAATACAAATAATTTTAACAAAAATTTTATTGAAAGGCCATCATCATTATGCAAGAATTGCAATTCGATTATTCCAACTTTTATCTATTTTCGACAATCTATATATGGTCATGTATCACTTCTTTTAGATGAATTAAATACATATATATTATCTTGTTGTTAATTTTATTTAGCGTTGTTGACCGGGTGAAGATATCAATTTAATTTTATTTAAATACATATATAATAAAGTGACTACTGACTATGGATTTTGGTCGAGTAAAGATTCATTTTTATACATAATAATTTCATATATACCAATGAATATTAATTAAGAAATTTTGAACCCGTTACTTAAACTAATTGGAATTGCAACATTAACAAAAAAATTTTTGTAAGTTTTGAAAGTGAAAAATTTAGTAGATCTGAGAATGATCTAATTCAGTAAAACCCAAAGAATATATGATATTAATCAAAACTCTATTGCTATAATATGTATAGTATAAACAAGGAAAATTGGCATCAATAATTAGATCTCATCCTAAAATATGTATAATTTAAAATCAACTACAATTTAAGAAATAGTATTTAACTAAATTAATCATAAAAAAAAAATTTAACTAAATTATGGAAGAAATAGTATTAAGTGGAGGACTTTAAAGGTAAATTACGCATTCAAAATTGTCCGTCACGACAAAGTAACGTGCAATAGGCATAGTTGATGAGCTATGGAAAGTACGCATTATGATATCATATGGGGGAAGAGTTTCCATTCCTTCCCAAAATCATCTTTATAAGAAAAAGAAAACTCATAAATAAGAGAGAAAAACAATATAATCAAGATGAGTGAGCTGATGAAATTCAAGAACAAGGATTTTATAAATTTTCACTGATAATTTTAGTGAAGAAAACCTTTAATTTCCATGTGTTACTGGTGAATAATCAATTTAATTTGCCCGAAACATTTGGGAAGATGACATTAAAAATTCCACGGTAAATATGTTAATCTTATTGATTCGATTTAGATTCTCATGTTCCCCAAATTTATGCGGCAATTAGATTTAGAAATTATACATGGAAATTGGTACCGTCCTAAAATATCTAATTAATGAATAATAAATTTGTCCAGCACGATTCGATTATAGTTGAGGAGGTAATGTGCAATATTAGCTATGGAAAGTATTGATTTGGGGGAAAGTTCTGTTTTAATTCCCAAATCCTTTTTATAAACTCAAAACAAAAATGAAACACACATAATCAAGATGACGAAATTCGAGGTCGAGGATTTAAATAACTTCACCGATAATCTTAGTGACGAAAACTTTATTTGTCATGCACAGTTCTGCAAGTTGTATCGAGGCAAAATTCCGGATGGCCGTGAGGTGACAGTCAAGGTTTGGATGGTTGGACACGGTTGGGTGGTTGGACAAGGTTGGGAAAATGCCTGTGCAAATTTTAGGGTAAGTTCTATTATATTCGATTCCGTATTAGTATTACTTATTATTGTGCTAATTAATTTTGATGATATGTTTGTTCTAGGATGAAATCACTTTTCTGGAGCGAGTTTCATGCCCTAATTTGCCCAAATTGTTAGGGTGGTGCCGCAATGATGATACTTCGCAGTTAGGTGTTGTTTATGATCTTAAGTCTGTTGAAGTTTTGCGTAACCTAATCGAACAGGATTCGTTTAATTGGTCACAAAGAATCAATGTAGTAGTTGGTCTTGCTAATCTCCTCGAACATCTCCATGGATATCGTCCTCGATATTTGATCCGAGACCTTTCAGCAGCACAAATTATGCTTGACAAGGTTGTGAATTAAAGCTCCACAGATTATT
This sequence comes from Penstemon barbatus, assembly GCA_003313485.2. Classification (NCBI taxonomy): domain Eukaryota; kingdom Viridiplantae; phylum Streptophyta; class Magnoliopsida; order Lamiales; family Plantaginaceae; genus Penstemon; species Penstemon barbatus. The sequence continues at coordinate 17,564,090 of CM064881.1, forward strand.
ATTATTATTATTTTAAAAAAATATATATTATTTCTAATTGTTCTTTTGCTTGTAGGATTTGAATCCCATATTGTTTAATTTTTTCGGATTGACTGGAGGAGTTATCGGTGAGAAGACTCATGACTTAGATCGAGAGGCTCTTGGTTCTTGGGGCTATATTGATTTAAGCATGTCTGACTCAGGTACTCTGATGTTTCATTTTAAGATAACTTTGCGTGGCTTAAAACAAATGTTACATAAGTCTTGATGGATGAGCTTCATTCTTCTTCGTCATTATCAATATGATGTGTTGGAATTTGTATTTCTTTCTTGTTGTGATATATTCTTTGATTCGAACGGTGATTTTATTCATCAATTTTATTGATAGGATCTTACTGCCTTCAATTATAAGATACTCTTTCTTGTTGTGTCTTGTCAAATTTATTGGTAAGGTTCCTTATCTATCTCTTTTATGTCCATATCTTTATAATTCTTGGATATATATGACAGGAAGGTATGACGAGAGCGTCGACGTGTATGCCTTTGGTGTAATTCTGCTCGAGCTTATTTACAAATGTAAAGTTGATTGCATCGAACATCTTCGAAAATCAGACTTCTATTCTTATCTTCATGAACATGTTGGACAATTCCACACACCTGGGCGCTCACTTGTCGACAAAAGTTTTAAAGGAGAAGTAGGTTATGATGCTTGTGTTGGGCGCAGAATCACAGAGTTGACAAGGATGTGCATTTGTAGAAGTGCTTTCAAGCGCCCATCATCAAAAAGGATTGTTATGGAACTGAAGACTCTTCCTGTTGTGCGAAAACATAGATCTTTTTGTAAGTTGTTAGATCCTCTTCTGGGTAAGGCTTTGGGCAAGTTTTGCCCGAAGATATGTCAGTAAAACCTACTTAGGAAATTTCGTTAAGCTTAGGAATTAAATAGATTCGATCTTGGTTGAACGAAGAGGATCTAGTTTGATTCAATATGTTAAATGTCTGAATCCCATGAATCTGCTCTACATATAATATCCATGTAATTTATATTTTGACTATTATGAGAATTTAATATCTATGTAATTTCTATTTTGACTATCATTTGAACACCTTAAACTTGTGGAAAAGCAATTACGAGATTTGTACTAAGGGTGAGTTTGGCCTAGCGATTCGAAAATCAATTATAGGAGAATTAATTTTACTAAAATTGATTTTGGTAATAATTGATTATAATGAAAATTAATTATAGAATAATTGCTTTTGTATAATAACTTTTGCAAAAGTAACACTTTAGCAGCTTCTAAAATAAGTTGATTTTTTGCTTCTCAAGATCCCAAAAGCGATTATGATTTTGGGGGCCAAACACCATGAAAATCACGATTGAGCAAAAACAATTTTTATAATCTGGGCCAAACACTTCAAAAATCACAATAGAGATCTAAAAGTGATTTTATGAGATTCAATCGCTAGGCCAAACCCACCCTAAATTCTGTAAAGTTAACTTGATTCTTCGAATATAAATGTGGTGTGTGCTACTATGTTTGTACTGCTCTCAGTGAAATAATAAATGTTTCTCAAGGAATTTAACATTGTCTCATGAAATTCTATGAAAGAGGTGTACTGGGAGCTGGCAATTAATTGAAACAATTTAAAACTGAAGCGATGCATTATATTGGAATGGAAGACATATTGGTGTAGTGGAAGAGACTAGTCACTACAAAGTAGCAGACTCAGGTTCGAATTCCTGTTGGGAGAGGTACCCACTTAATGTGCACATGCCTTCTCGAAAGGAATTAAATCCTTGGAAAAAAAAAATAGTCACATTTGTTTATTGGGTGTAGAAGCCAAAACATTTGATGGTAGAAGTTCTAGGTATTTTGGGAGGAGATCTTGGATCAAGTATCATTGGCCTTGGAAGGACGACCCAATTAACTGAATTAAGTATTAACATAATTTAACCATGGACTTTTTGTTTGACTCTCAAACTGACTTCAAATATGTACGTGCCTTCAGTTTCGACAATATTTTTTATCGACTGTAATTGCAGTTAACCTTTGCATGTTCCTGAGACAGTAATGTGATAATATACAGTTAACCTTAACTTAATTATAGATTCTGGCATTCTTTCTCTTAATTGCAGTTAACCTTAGCTTGAAAATATTACCATATATTTGTTTGAAAATTTGAATGTCTCTTTATTTTCTGCTGCCAACAAAAACATAAATACTGCTCTATTTTTTCCCTGTTTGGAGGGGTTGGGGAGAGATTTGTGATTTCAGATTCCGGGGAAGATTTGTGTCTTCATATTTGTGATTTTTCTATATACTTCCCTTTCACTATAATTATTGTCAAGTTAAATTAAAGTTGAGGATTCAGGTTAGATCATACTAACCGATTCGCATCCTGATTTCCATTTGTCGGGTTTTCGGGTTCCCGAACCGATCCCGAATGACACCCTAGGACAAATACGTTTTTTTTTGCCTATATACCTCCCATGGCCTCTTCAAGATTCCATTCCGAGAATGCGAGTTCAATGACTATAATTATTTTCATTAAGATCATCCGACTTCCAATTAATTTGATTATATTAGGATGATTGCATTTTTCGAAGTATCTAATCTCATTATAATGAAATAACAAAATAAATATCAAGTATCAATTTGATTTCACAATGTTTTACTTGCAACAAAATAAAAAATAAAAATAAAAATACAGTATGAGTAATAAAATAAATTAAAGAAATTATAAATTGAAACTTTTGAATTCACCTGAATTTTTCCATATATGTTGTGTTTTTTGTTTCTTTGGCAATAACATCTTTATTTGCATTCAATATGCCCCAGTATACACACCACAACAAATATGATCTATAGTGGCACCATGCTTGATAATATTTTAAAGAAAATGTCACAAATTATTAATAGTCACATTTTTTTAAAATGCCACAAAGTATAAGTGTTAATTTTACTGATTAGTGATATTTTTATTTATAGTGATATTTTATAATGTTACTTTTAACTATAATTATGACATTGATACATTTAGCCACACCGCTACAAGTGGCACTTTGCTAGTGACATTTTATGTATAACGACATTTTCCAAACTGCCACTTGTAGTGGTGTGACTAAAAGTTAATGTCACTATCATAACAAGATGTAACATTATAAAATGTCATAATATATTAACATATCACTAAATAGTATATTTAACATTTATAATTCCTGACATTTTTAAAAAATGTAACTGTATTAACTTTTTCTCATAATTTCTTCAAAATGCCATCAAGCTTGATGCCACCAAAAATCATTTTTGTTGTAGAGACATTACAATGTTCTTCCTTCCCAGATAGTGTTTTTTATGATATTTGATTAATTTCTTGGTTACTAAATCGCCTTGAGGGAGAACCTAGGTGTAATGGAGTATGTGCAATCCCATAATGATACGAGGGAGAACTTAGGGGTGATAAATTTTCTTGAATCGAATAGTGATGTGAGGGAGAACTTTGACATGATGAGCTTTCTTTATGTTCACGAGTCTCCATTCTTGTGTTGATTGAGTGTGTTTAAAGAAATAGAAACTAGGTTTAAATCGATGAAAAATGAAAGGGGCAGAATCACTTTCCCTTCGTTATTTTCTTTGTTTTGCAAAACAAATGATGTGTGGAGTTGTTAAATTATTAAATTAATAGTTACCTTAGTCATTTACCTCCTTTAGCTGCCATAAATTAATAGGTACTGAAATTGCTATTATTTACACAAGACAAAACATATTATTTTGGTCCTTTGGGTTTTATTTCTATGACAATCTAATTAGTGTTGCTAAGGGGAAAATTGCAAAATTAGTCTTGTAACTATATGTCACGGACTTAAATTTCTCTAAAATTTAGGGTGCTGCACTTAGCCACGAACGCCTCTAGCAATTGTTCCGCCCTAGGATCAAGTAAAGCATGGCTATCCATTGTGTGGATATAAGAGCATTCCTCAAGTTCTCTCTTGTGCACTTTCTTACTTTCCACTTACAAACTTCCTTATTTTGTTTGTAATTTGTGTCGTGTTTTCGTTGTTTCGTAGTTTATTTGCGTACTTTTCGTGGCTTTTGTAGGACAATTGAAATAAGAGCTTATAGAAGGGGAGAGGAATCGGGAGCAAGTCTTGAACTTTACTTTAGTTATGTTTTGGTCTGAAACTCGTAATTTTAACACATTATGTCAAGTGTAGAACAGACGGAGCTCAAATTTAGGGATTGTGGAATAAAACATATAAAAAATTAAAATTTAAAACGTACGGTTTAATTATATGATAAAATTGAAAGCCCGACTCCTTGAAGAATTCAGGTGCAATGTTGAAAAATTATGTTGAATAATTGCATATGGACTTTACACTTGTCTTGTGAGAATTTTTTTTTTTGTCTTAAAGGATTAGGCCACTTGAACAGCGGCGCCTTCTGATAGCATCTCCATCATCCTTTCGGGTGGTAAGTCCCAGTATCGTGTCCTCTCTTAAAATATATGTCATTTTCTTGTCAATTCTTGAGCGTCATTAATTCATTTATTTGAAAAAGGGCCCAACCTGTCGTTTTTGAACCAGTTTTGCAAGCGATCTGCGATCTGGCACAAAGATCCCTCATAATAATATATAATTCCAATAAGAAAAGAGTTATTTGACATGAAAAGTCAAGAAGAATTGTCAATGTTGTTTCTATGCGGGCATAAAATACGTAAATATTAAAAGAGGAAGGACTAAGTTGCAAACTTACATTCCGGATGATAGAAAATGCATCATTAGTAGCTTCACCGCTACCCTTCTTGAAAGAGCCACAAGTCCCTTGTACATCAGCAAAACTAGCAAAATTGATTTCCAAATGGGTTCGACCCTCGCACGACAACTCCATGTCTTTGTTCTCGTAAGCATTTCTGCAAACATTTCATGGTTGAACGGTTTCGAAGTTCACAAGAGATGGATTCCCTCCAAATTTCTCGAAAAAAACAAGTTCATTATCGTCCTCGATCATGAAAGATAGTGGAACATGGTGCCCAACAAAGAAGAATTGGTATTTTTATCGAAAAGAAGGATATTGGAACATGATACCTAACAAAAGAAGAACTAAAATAAGTTGATATTTTTATCAATAAAATAGAAAAAATTAAAGAAAATACAGGACATGAGCAGCAATATAAAATAAGGAGCATCAACAAAATTAAGAATGTATCTTTATCATTGCATAGGTTGACCACACTTTTTGACACATTTACTATTGTCATACGAGCCATGATAGTCACATGGCTCAATCAAACAACCGTCTTCAACTATGTAACTCGGCCAGTATCGACCGAGGCTGTTACCATTTACCCAAGCTAGCTCTTTGTCTAGCCCTTTCATGTTTTTCCTTGAATTTTATGTAAGCACCTTATACCAAGTCATCATTTTATTGATAGGAAGATTTTCGGATTGCCATTGGCTGCAAAATTCATGTCGGAATAGATTAATTCATTGTCTAATCCCTTTAGTCCAACCTTGTATTACCATTTATTTGTTGTGAAAAGTCCTTTATGATAATCTCATCATATTTCTTTCCAATGATCTCGACTGATCTAGGTACATTTAATTAAATAATGAGTGTACAAATTATTTAGAACATAAAATGATTAATTAATTACATGCAGACCAATGGTAGCACTAAGTAATGTAAATTGATTCTTCCCCGGGTTCAACTTAACCTTCGTCTCAAACACATAGTTGAAAATTCCATATTCAGCCCATTGTGAACCTACAAATATAATTGAATAATATTATCATATATAATTTCATTAAATTTCAGATAATATGAATATTCCAGTACAAATTAAAAATATGGTTGCTTACCAATATATTCTCCATTAATATATGCATGCATTATATGTCCGGTACCATTAGCTCCAGTACTCATATCACGGGTCAAAATTAGGCCGTCCTTGTCCAAATTCACACTAAAAATAAAGTAATCAAATGTTAAAAAATTACCCCGCAGAAATAATATATATACCTTGTCATGTACCACAAATAATCACTAACATCATTTGGGATTTTTTGATCGATAAATTGGCTAGCAGAAACTTCACCCTTCCCAATAACAACAGTTTCATCAATAATATTTTCAGGCCTCCATGCCCGTTTGTGTAATTAAATGTGTAAATAAGGTTTTTTCTATTTATGACATATTATTATTATTGATATTATAGTATTTTTTTATAATAAAAATCAAAATTTAAATAATAATTAAATAAGATTTAATATTTATTGAAACTTATGTGCAAGTTTACAATTTCATCAACTTTTTGTGGTATTAAACATTTAGTTTTAAACCTAATGAGATAATAAAAATAGTACCCAAGTTATAATTTTTTATAAGATATATTACAAACATTACAAATTATCCGACAAAATTGGAACTTTTTAATGAGTAATGAGCTAATTGTAAGATGATGACAAACTTAAGAGGAATTTTTATAACACGCAATATGTGTGGGAGATTTTTAAAATCTGTCCTTTAAATTGTGATAATATCAATGTAAAATCTGCAAAATAAGTTTCTTAGGAAGTATATATTTATTTTTTAAATGAAAATAGTGATTTTATGATCTTACTAAAATAATCCCATTGACATTTACTAGGTCTGTTTTGAATTTGGGTGTATTATCATAATAATAATATAATAATAAGGATAAAAGAAAGGATTGTTCTTAAAGCTTAAGTTTTGGTAAGTTTCTTAATTATTTTTCAAAAAAAGTTTCCTTACTAATTTACCATTATGCCGTTACCAATTACGTTTTCTTTGCACAATTAAAAAGAAAGTCCGAATTGTTGTTATGGTAAGTTTCCTTAATAATAATTCATCTTATCAAATAACAACTTTCCTTAATAATCTACCATTAGCCGAAATAAATACATTGACGCTTTCTCTACGGAACATTTGAAACGCGAGTCTTTTATCTTTCCGCAAAGCGAATCCGAAAAGAAAAAGAAAAGAAAGCATTCAACATTCTGTAGAATTACTATATATATACTGATCGAGTGTAGATCTTGAGAAGAAGCGGAGGAGAAGATCTATAAACAAGTCGAGTTTTCTGCGGGAATTTCAACTCATCAAATGGCGGTAATTCCACTCGGTCTCTTTCAGTTCCTTTCTGTTTTCTCAATTATCTTGTGATTTGTTTTTGCTATTAGGATTCTTCCGGTACTACGCTCATGGATCTGATTACGTCGGACGGTTCGTCGACGAAGCCTCCTCCTGCATCCTCGGCTACGGCGCCACCGCCGACTGACTCGGCTCCTATCACGTCGTTTCACTTTGTTATTTAATTTTTGAGTTCCGTTATTTTATCAAAGTTAGCAAGAGGTTTTTAATATGTTTGCTAGAGTAATTACCAGCTGTTGTTTCTCATGTTTCTTAGGTTCTGCGCAGCTGTTTTCCTAAGCGAACTCCACGCAGGTATTTATTTGCTTCTCCTTTTGTTTGTTTTACCTTACATTGTTATATCTGCTGTCTTCTTAGCTGTGTTAGTAGTACTATAAATGTGTTTTCTTGAAACGTTTTGTTTTCATTGATGCTGTCTGATGTTAATGTTGCATCGTCCTTTTCTTGCAGGAGGTTTGACGTTGGGTGATCTTCTTCATGCTTTAGAAGACTATTTCCCAATTCTTTTGGGATTTTCAAACCAGTATATATTGCAATTGCATTAATAAGTTGTTGACATTGTGAAACTATTCCTCTGAAATTTTAAACAATTTTTAAATCCTTTTATCATAAATCATCTTCTACAAAGCATTGGATCGAGCACCTGGAGAGTTGCCCAAGTGACTATATGATATTGCTCCCTTACCGGTGACTGACCTCCTAGTTGGAGGGCAGGCTTTTGAGGAAGAAGAGGTTGGATTTTCAGTGAAATTATGCAGTCTCACTGTCAAATAGAACATCTTAGGGGCATATATAAGTTTTGCCTTTTGATCTGCTTAAAGATGTTTATTTCATCTGAATTTTAAAATAAAAAAATAATACAGCTGGTTGGTTTTATTTTGCATCACATTGTCATCAGTCTCACCTACTATGTATTGCCAAAAATTTCAGCATCTATTTATTTCTGTCGCTTTCCTTATTTCTCGGGCCCTTTACGTGACTTTAGTTACTTTGTATGATTATTTAAGGTGTCAATTTACAATTTATATAGATTGCTATTTATTCTTCACCTGGTGAACATGCCATCTAGGAGCTTCTAGTTTAAAATGAAAAACTAATAGTTTATAAGTGAAAAACTAGGGATTGATTTTGTTGAGGCTCATAAAATTGTTACTGCATGGATATTATTGTTCTTATCATTCTTTTTACATGAAATGAAATTTGTTCATATATTGCATTCACTGCTGTAATTGCCAAAGATATTGTTTCTGCTGCCATTAACATTGTTCTCTAGCCATTGATGTTCTCTTGCTGTCATCATATTAATTTTTGCTGCTACTGATGTTATGTTTTTATGACAATTATCTTTGGCAAATGAGATATTTATCCTGTTATCCTATTCAATGAAGACCGAAAGCTTACAGCAAAGCCTTGAGTCTGAATAGTAACATAAACAATTTGACTGCCAGGTTGCTGAACCACAGAAACCAAAGAAGGGTATATTTGGTATATCAGGAAAGAAGAGTCATGTATTCAATTTATTTCTATATTCTGGATTTTGAGCTCTTAGTGAACCTTTCAAAGTATGCTGTTACTCATACTTCAATTTTTCCATATTGAACTCTGGCTTAAGCCAGGTATGACCGATTGCCATCATACTTGCAAACTTCCTTAGAGCGTAGAACATTCTTCCTCCCTCCCTCCCCCTCTCTCTCTTTTTTGTACTTCCTTAAATATTATGCCTATATATTTTTGCTATTTTAAATTCAAATTAAGTTAGTTAAATCTTCATATTTCAGCTTATTATGTTCTGAAACTTGCAGATATCATTCGGAATCGGGTTGGCAAACCTTGATAGAGGTTATAGTTGAGCATTATGGGGTTGAGGTGGATCAAGCTGCCATTACCATATTTGTTTGTGAGTTCCGAGTATAATTGATGCTTGTGTCAAGCTTTGGGTATGTCCTGTGTTATAGCTTGTTTGCAAAAAGCTGTTGGCAAACTTTTAGATTTTAGATTTTGAAAAGCAGAATGTTATGTTTTGAGAGAATGCTTTTTAGCTTCTGCTTAAAGGAAAAATAACATAAAAGCATCCAAAAGCTAGAAGCAAGAAAAAAGTTGCTTCTGATGCCAGAGACGTTTTTTCTTTTTCGAAAAAAGCACGAGTTAGTGCAAACAAGATCAAAATTGAGTTCTGATGTTTTAGTTTTACCACTACTGTCGTTCTAACACATTGTGTATCTTTTTTAAAATCATCAATAAACAAGGAAAATTGGCATCAATAATTAGGTCTCATCCTAAAATATCTATAATTTAAAATCATCTACAATTTAAGAAATAAACTAAATTAATCATAAAAAAAATATTTAACTAAATTATGGAAGAAAGAGTATTAAGTGGAGGACTTTAAGGGTAATTTACGCATTCAAAATTGTCCGTCACGACAAAGTAACGTGCAATAAAGGCATAGCTGATGAGCTATGGAAAGTACGCATTACGATATCATATCGGGGAAGGGTTTCCATTCCTTCCCAAAATCATCTTTATAAAGTGAGGAACAAAAAGAAAAAGAAAACTCATAAATAAGAGAGAAAAACAATATAATCAAGATGAGTGAGCTGATGAAATTCAAGAACAAGGATTTTATAAATTTTCACTGATGCTTTTAGTGAAGAAAACCTTTAATTTCCATGTGTTACTGGTGAAAAATCAATTTAATTTGCCCGAAACATTTGGGAAGATGACATTAAAAATTCCACGGTAAATATGTTAATCTTATTGATTCGATTTAGATTCTCATGTTCCCCAAATTTATGCGGCAATTAGATTAAGAAATTATACATGGAAATTGGTACCGTCCTAAAATATCTAATTAATGAGTAATAAATTTGTCCAGCACGATTCGATTATAGTTGAGGAGGTAATATGCAATATTAGCTATGGAAAGTATTGATTTGGGGGAAAGTTCTGTTTTCATTCCCAAATCCTTTTTATAAATTCAAAACAAAAATGAAACACACATAATCAAGATGACGAAATTCGAGGTCGAGGATTTAAATAACTTCACCGATAATCTTAGTGAGGAAAACTTAATTTGTCATGCACAGTTCTGCAAGTTGTATCGAGGCAAAATAATGAGGGTAAAGCGAGAAACTTGAGGCGTGTTACTAATGAAGGAAATGTTATGAAATTAATGTCCTGGTGCAACCAAAGTGTGAGGGATAGTTGGTGGGGCAAAATGATGCAATTGATAGTTGAAGGGGCAAAATCGATTTTGGAGATAGTTGTTGGGGGTAAAGTAAGCTTTTTCTTTTAAATAATTCTTACAGTGGAATAACTAAGCGTAACTGAAACAAAGAATAGGTAATTATTACACATTTTACAGAACTTGAGCTATTTTTTTTTAACCTGTAAGGAATTGCGTTTATAAGTATTTTTGTAATTGAAAATTAATTAAAAACATTAGAATAATAAGGTATGCAATAAAATACTATGACTGAATTTTATGAAATCATACGCACATGTAATTACACATATTTAGTATACTAACTAATTAAGCACTTTTAATTTGTACATAATCTATTTATAATTAGTATAACTTATTTGATCTGGAAAAAACCAACTTAAGTTCCGTCTGTTTGTTATCCGGCCCGCCCTACTAGACTAAATCAAGTTCGTTAGAATTTAATTTTTTTTTCTTTATGGGCTTTTCTGTCTAATGGATTGAATGGACCATTTCCACTCTTTAAACCACGTCCTTTAAAGGACTAATTCTGCAATTTTCCCTTAAAAATACTAATTAAATTGTGAGAAAAAAAAGGGGAAAGTGATTCAACCCCATTTCATCGATTTAAAACCTAACTCATCTATTAAAACACACTCAACCAACACACAACACAAGAATGGAGATTCAAGAGGCAAACTCATCACCCTCTCCAACATATCAAACACCCCTAGGTTCTCCCCACTAATAGAACTTGACTGGTACCAAACTCTCAAGATTATAATGGGAATTGCTCACGGATTACAGTACTTACAACTCAAAAAGGCCCGAATTGGGGACCTCAAATCAACAAACATTTTGCTTGATCAGGTGAATGGATATTCAGTACACATATAGGGACCTATGTACTATAGATCCTATGAATAAATGTGTTCTCACTTTTCTTCTATGTTATAACAGAATTACAACCCCAAGCTTTGTGATTTCGGTACCGCGGAAAAGGAGTCAGATGAAGGATATAAATGTGTAGCTATAGGTACCCTCGATTTTATGGATCAGCTCTCATATACAGGTAAGAGATAATATGCCTAAATTTAAATGTTTTCAGAGATGAAAACGAGTATTCATGCAATGTAACTTTAAAATATGGTTATCAATTTGAGATTTGGGAATATAATCCAAGTCATGTAGAACAAAAATAGACTTCTATGTCAAACTTTTCAAACTGTTTTTTTCTTAACTATTAGGCAGAACAGAAAAAGCTCTTGTTATCTCAAGAACCCATCAAGTATGTGTTGATTTAATTTAAGGGGAAAATATGTCAGATATTTATAGCAAAAAAAAAAAGTGTGTTCTTCCTCAAAATGCTAGCTGAAAATCTACATGACAACTGGCTTCCATAAGTTACTAATCATGTTTTACCAACATGTTTCTTGCAATTAATTATTCCTGCTTAATCTTTTAGTGTATGACGGGTGCTCTAAAAATTTGACAGAACCTGGACTTCACAACGATGTGTTCAGTTTTGGTGTTGTCATACTCCAACTAATAACAAAGTCAAACAAAGTTATTTTTCCTGAGTTAGGCGAACATCTTTTTGATAGGGTTGTACGGAAGTACACTAAAGGTAAAAATCCAGTAAACCGAAAGTTGAGAGCCTCCGGGTGTAGTCTTGAGGATGCGAACAGAGTTACATAACTCGTCATAGTAATGACATCCCGTACTGAAGCGAGTAAAAACAATGCAACCGTAAGAAAATTGGGCTATAAATATAGGAAGGAAAACGGCCATGTGTTGATACCTATAGAAGATGTTAAACTACACATACCTACCTAAGTGGGTATATCTGGAATGAAAGGAGGTGTTAAGACTTTAGCACAAATTTGTTCTTTTGCCAATTTCTATGGGTTAAAAAAATTATTTTGTGAATGTTTAAATGAGTGCAGATTTTGACAGATAGGTTCATTGCAGACAGAAATGTGTATAACTTATTTTACTAATTTCTAAATGATGTATGATGTTCAACAAGTAATGTCACAGAAACAGAAAAATGCCAAAAGTATTGTAATGGTTGATGCTGAATTAATATACTTTCATTCCTACGGTTAGTATGAACAAACAGGAAATGTAGAAATATTAAACCCCCTACCCCACCCCACCCCTTGGAGTTCTATTTATTAGGGCCAGCCAATACTTTATACGCTCTTTTATGTACCAAACACTATATTCATTATTGTACAAATAAAAAAGGAGCATTGACCCGTTGGCAAAACATCATTTATTGGAGCGTTTTGTGTTTCAGAAACTTCGTCGTTGGAGTAGCATAGGTTCATAAAGCTTCCTTGAGATTGCTGGTTGTCTCTAATGTTTCTGACTAATCCTTTGCTAAAAGAAAAACATATAAATTAGTTGATAAAGTCGCAACTTTATTATCACTTTGTCCACGGACATTGAGACATCACCAACAAACAAGTGAATAGAACAAATGAAAATACCAAAAAATGTCTTTACAGTTGCCCTCTTTGATTCCCTATTTTTCTTATTTAGTTAAGCTATGGAGAAAAATCACAAAACAACAGTGACCCAATATCAGTCGAAATGATATTACATTGCATATGCACAGGCTTCAATCAAATGTGATATCCAAGCAACATATTGAAAACGCAAACACGTCTGAGAATGCAAAGAGATGAAGAGTTATACGCATTCCAGGGACAGGGTAGTCATTCACAAATTTTTTAAAAAAAAATAAAAAATATACTTGTATCAAACAAAGCATTCTTAAATATTAGTAATAGCAGATCACGAAGATATAACAAAGAAATGTTAAATCAGTAATTTTAATGCACCTGCTTTGATTTATAGTGAGGGACAGAGAAGATCCATTGAATATCATACATACAGGGTTTCATTGTCTACTATGCATATAAAGTAAAAAAATACATTTTAACAGATCTGACAGAAAAAAAAATTCTTAGGAATACCGAATAAAAGATAAAGAAATCAAAACATATCTAACTAGATGGATAAATCTTAAGTTGGCAATGGGCAGGCAAGAAGTTAAAAATATAGAGTAGGAAAAATGGAAATGCAGAAAATGCATGAATTTAAGTAACAGAAGAACTCTTTCAACTAGGATGAGAAAGTTGATAACAACTTGATTTTTAAACCAACCCTGGACTAGAAATTTTTTCATATGGAAAATAATTACTTGGAAACTAGATGAGCATATAATCCCGCTGACTCAAACAAAATATGGAGTGAACCCTCACTTTTGCTACCATGTAAAAAGTAAGCAAGCATCTTCTAGTTTATTTTTAATATACATAGATTTTTTTTTTTTTTAGATATTATGGTTATAGTTGGTGCACATTCTTTGACAAGACTCTGTTGTGCGATCATTTTAAGTTAAGGAAACCTATAAAGAATCTAGATGCTTGATAAGTTAAGGAAATGTAACTAGTTGCTGGCTTTAAGAGGATTTACTTGATTCCAGAAAGTACATTCTCCCTTCCGGTGGAGGTCCTTCCTCTCGTCGTATGGATTCATGGATGGAAAAAGCTAGCAAAAACTATTATAGACAGTCCTTTTATTAATATATTGGTTTCTTGATTTGCTTAAAGTTACTCTTTCATTGTATTTTAGAAGTTTTGAGATTGTTGTATCATCAATTTGATTATTCATGACTGAGATTGCATATCGATCTTTGTGTATTTAGTTCGCTACATCTCGAGCCGTGACAAAAATAAGCAATTTAACTCCCTGTGAATTGAAATAATGAGCAATTTGCCTACTTGTGATACAAATATAGGCAATTCACCTCCCTCTAAAATAAAATAATGAGTAATTTAACTCTCTGTTATATGAATTAATGAGCATTTTAGAGGGACATACGTGCTTCTTTTATAAAAATACAGGGAGGTATTTTGCCCTTTTTCTTATCACAATGAGTTAAATTACCTATTTAGGATTTTAACAATATATCTATGTTACAAAGAGATGCAGATAATGAAATCATACAAATGATACTTTTTAATTGAAAATTTTCCTTTTTCAGGATATAAGAAGGAACACAAAATGATAGCCACAGGTAATGAAACCTTCCCAAGTCCAAAACTGACGGTGATTGAAAGAGACAAACAGCCGGAGCCAGATAACTATGATAGCCACAGTAAAATATGAGTCATTTTCGTATAAAAAAATCCTTTTTAAGAAATTAAAATAATTGGAGCCAGATAACTCAAACCTAAATTAGATCCTATCACACAAAAAAATCCTTAATTTTGAAACACCTGATTTGCTTAATTTTGAAGCACCTGATTTGCTCAACATCTTTTTTTAGGGTTCTTCTACACCAGATCCACTTCATATCCATTCATACAAGCGTTCAATTGTCTAATGCGCACATAATACAAATAGTTGACAGATCCAACGGAAGAAAATAAAACAATTCATAGGGATAGGATAAACTTACCCAATTAATTCAGATCCGCATACTAGCCTTAATCACAGGTATACGCTGCTAACAAACGGCCAATTATAATTTCTTTAGGTCGAACGGCGGCGAAGACCAGCCGAAAAAAGGGGTGAAGACCAGTCGGTAGAGATAATTAGAAGAATAATATGAGAGAGAGAGAGAGATAGAGAAGTATTATTAAGGGTGCTCAGATTTGTGTCATATGTCATAGATTAGGTGATGGAGATGCGGCTCAAATCTCCTGTTACAAATGTGTGTTTCATCTTCTGTTACACCGTCGGATTTCCGCCACGTGTCCATAAGTAACTAAGATATTAACGGAGCATTAACAGAAATTTGAGCGGCTCCGTCTATGTAGTCTGCTGCTACATCAACCCTTGGCCCCACAACTTATTCCCAAAATTAAAAGCAAGTGTGATAAGCCGATGGAGATGGCGTGGTCTTCCAAAATTACCAAAAAAAATTACTGCCGATTGGGAAAATCTGAAAGTAAAAAAGCAGATTTCCTGCAAAAGGGCTTTTAGAATAAAATACTTAGTTTCACTTTAATACTAATTCTAGTACTATTTTATATTTCATATCTATACTACTAGCATCACAATTAATTTGAAACTATAAATCAAATAAGATTGAAATCCATGTAAAACTTGCTATTAAAAATAATATTTTATCTTACAAGTAGTAACTTTGATTTTTAATATTATGGTAATAAACCTTTCAACAATTTCAAGAATAAATTAATCTAAATTTTCGATAAGTTCAACATATTTAAAAGGCTAATGATATCGTCAGATCAAAGATTGTTTGTTGTTTTTGCTATAACAGTCTTTTGCAATTTTCTTATTCGCCCCTTATAATTATTTATAGATTATTATTTTAGTAAATATTAAATATTAAACAAATTAATACGATTATATATATTTAGAACACTTAGAATTACATATTTACCCTTTTTAGTAGTTATAGTATAAAAAATTAATTTTTAATACCTTCTACTATCACAAAAAAAATCCATCTCCTTCATCGATCATTTTTAGACTTTTTTGAACTATGCATCCTTTCTCCCAAATTCCAATTCTTTTGACATGTCTCCTTCATCTACACCTATTGATAAACTTCCGACAAAAATTACATTATGTTTGGGATTTGTGCTTACATTTATATTACGGCTTCAAAGCCATTAAATGACTCTCCTCCAGTGAAATAATAATCCTACAAATAAAATTTTAATTCCTTCAACTATAAAAAAAAAATTCCCATCTTCATCGATGTTTCTCCTTCTCCCAATTATTATACCTCTGAATTCATTTGGTGTCCCCGTTTCGCTCAATTTTTTATTTATTGATTACATCTAATTATTAGGGTTTTTTTTTTTATTTATTTTACAAAGTTAGGTAGTATGGCACCCGTAGTGCTCTAAGTTGACATCTTAATACTCTTGAATAATTTATTAGAGGAATATTAATCATCTCTCCAGAGGTAAACTTTCGGAAGAGATGGATTTGAATCTTCAATAACCGTAATTTGATATTTTTAATTAATTAATTTAGTGATGTAATGGTAATTTTCGTAGTGTACAAGGTTATTTACAGAAAGTATGATATAACTTTCTATGTTATATACTAAATTTTTTAATAACTGACTATTGTACACTCTTGTACAATATTAAATGGTCAAAATTGAAGATTATAAATTTTTAATGGCTTTGATCTTACATAAAACGATTCCTCAAGAATGACATCGATGAACCATAGACAATCCTATGTTAGTTTTTTCATAAACATGTATAAACTTTTGTAACAACCATCTAGATTGATATATCGTGTATGGGCATGTCTACTCACTTTTAATAACTAATAGAGTGATTATGATGTAAACCCTCTTTTTATTTGTGAGTTGATATAATTAGTGTTCGGTCCATACTTGAATTGGGTCTTCATAATTTTTTCGTGAGTTGATTTAAGTGGGCTGAAACCTTTCGGGTTCTATTGTGATCGGGAGACTTTTGGATTAGTCTCCTTTAACCGAAAATGGGTCAAATCATGTTTATATTCCATTCTATATGAATCTGGCTCAAACCCCAAGTCTCATGCTATTATTTATGATAATTTAAATTATTTATCAAAATAATAACAATATATATGTTCTTTTTAAAATCATGTGAATAATCTTATGAAATTTTGTGTATAGCACGAAAATAAGTTAATAAATATATATGCACAACTAATATAATGAATCTTATAATATTATATATGCACAACTAAAGGTTCAAGGTCGCGCTTCCAAGATCATTTCACTATGGGCCGCTTTACGGGTGGGGGATTTGGATCCATAATATGTGAGTAACATATTAAAAATCGATTAAAAAATCTATTTATTTTTAAAATTAAATATATTAAAATCCAAAATGCAATAAAGAGAATTTATATTGATAGTTAATAAATAATTTTCCTGATGTCGGGCATAAATTTTGCGTATCTACACTATGCATAAAAAATTTTGTTCTATAATTTTCAGTAAGTTTTGATTATGGTCATGTAGTTATAAAATTGGTCATCTAATTTTCAATAAGTTTCAACTTTTATCCCGGAATTACAAAAAAAAAAATTTCCTTGTAATTGAAGGATGAAGAGTACTAAATTTACGGATTAGTCGAGTGTAAGCTTGTACACCTGGGTTATCAAAAAAAAAAAAAAAATATTGAAATTCGGTGTAATTAAAGAATTAATGTGCATTTACTATAAGTATGTGACTATTTTGAAAAGAAAAAAAAAAGGTTCAAATTACAGGATCATTTTTTAAATTAAAATTTGCCAGGTAGAACTAGTATTATTTAACTTCTCAATCGGTAAAGCTTTGAGAGCCCAAGCGTGCTTTTGGGCTCTTTACACCCAGGGCCGAACGGCCTCATAATTGGGAGTGTAGGGTTCCTATTCCAAAATCCTCTTTATAATATTAAGAGGCAGAAAGAAAAAAGAATACTACGATAAGATAGAGAGATAAACTCTAATCAAGATGAGCGAGGTGACGAAATTCGAGGTTCAAGATTTAAAAAACTTCACCGATAATCTTAGTGAGGAAAACTTAATTTGTCATGCACACTTCTGCAAGTTAATCGAGGCAAAATTCCGGACGGCCGTGAGGTGACAGTCAAGGTTTGAACGGTTGGGTGGTTGGACAAGGTTGGGAAAATGCCTGTGCCAATTTTAGGGTAAGTTCTATTCTATTCGATTCCGTATTAGTATTAATTATTATTGTGCTATTTAATTTTGACGATATGTTTGTTCTAGGATGAAATCACTTTTCTGGAGCATATTTCATGCCCTAATTTGCCCAAATTGTTAGGGTGGTGCTGCAATGATGATACTTCGCAGTTAGGTGTTGTTTATGATCTTAAGTCTGTTTAAGTTTTGCGTAACCTAATCGAACAGGATTCGTTTAATTGGTCACAAAGAATCAATGTAGTAGTTGGTCTTGCTAATCTCCTCGAACATCTCCATGGATATCGTCCTCGATATTTGATCCGAGACCTTTCAGCAGCACAAATTATGCTTGACAAGGTTGTGAATTAAAGCTCCACAGATTATTATTATTATTATTATTTTAAATAAAAAAATTATTTCTAATTGTTCTTTTGCTTGTAGGATTTGAATCCCGTATTGTTTAATTTTTTCGGATTGACTGGAGGAGTTATCGGTGAGAAGACTCATCACTTAGATCGAAGGGCTCTTGGTTCTTGGGGCTATATTGATTTTAGCATGTCTCACTCAGGTACTCTGATGTTTCATTTTAAGATAACTTTGCGTGGCTTAAAACAAATGTCATTCTTCTTCGTCATTATCAATACGATGTGTTGGAATTTGTATTTCTTTGTTGTTTATCAAATTCTTGTTGTGATATATTCTTTGGTACGAACGGTGATTTTATTCATCAATTTTATTGATAGGATCTTACTTCCTTCAATTATAAGATACTCTTTCTTGTTGTGTCTTGTCAAATTTATAGGTAAGGTTCCTTATCTATCTCTTTTATGTCCCTATCTTTATAATTCCTGGATATATATGACAGGAATGTATGACGAGAACGTCGATAAGTTAAGTTTTTCCTTGTCTTTAGTCCACAAGTTCAATGTTCCACCAGCTGAAATTCATTGGAGAAAACTTCAATTGATCAAAGCACATTTCAGAATTTTTTTTTCCAGGTGTGTTTACCTCAGTTGCCACAATTCTTTTCTCCTTTCTTTATGCCCTAGAATTTGATTAGAATAAGAAACCTATTGCAAAATTGAGAAGATTGATCTCAATTTTTTAAAAAGAAAATGAAATATGTAATTGATGTAAATTTTGCCAAACTGTTATGAGTATGCTTTTAGTTTTTGAAGATTCTGACCTTGACAGGGCAATGTTTGATGATTTTCCATATTTATAATTATTTTTGTGATTGCTTTTAGGAATAAAAAATTGAAAGATTATTAGCGGAAATATGCTACGCAAAGGGAAAGAAGAAGATAAAACCGAGAAGATCATTTGTTGTCTTCTCAAGAAACCAGAGAACAGAAGATGCATCAACTGCAACAGTTTGGTATATTTTCAAATTTATTGGTTAGCCTTTTAATTTTTAAATATGTTGAACGCTATCTTTTTATCAAAAATTTAGATTAATTTATTCTTGAAATTGTTGAAAGGGGTATTACCATAATATTAAAAATCAAAGTTACTACTTGTAAGATCAAATATTATTTTTAATAGCAAGTTTTACATGGATTTTAATCTTATTTGATTTATAGGTTCAAATTAATTGTGATGCTAGTAGTATAGATATGAAATATAAAATAGTACTAGAATTAGTATTAAAGTGAAACTAAGTATTTTATTCTAGAAGCCCTTTTGCAGGAAATCTGCTTTTTTATTCACATTTTCCCAATCGGCATTAAATGTTTTTGGTAATTTTTGAAGACCACGCCATCTCCATCACCTAATCTATGACATGACACAAATCTGAGCACCCTTAATACTACTACTTCTCTCTCTCTCTCTCTCTCTCTCATATTATTCTTCTAATTATCTCTACAGACTGGTCTTCGCCCCTTTTTTCGGCTGGTCTTCGCCCCTTTTTTCGGCTGGTCTTCGCCGCCGTTCGACCTAAAGAAATTATAATTGGCCGTTTGTTAGCATCGTATACCTGTGATTAATGCTAGTATGCGGATCTGAATTAATTGGGTAAGTTTATCCTATCCCTATGAATTGTTTTATTTTCGTCCGTTGGATCTGTCAATTATTTGTATTATGTGCGCATTAGATAATTGAACGCTTGTATGAATGGATATGAAGTGGATCTGGTGTAGAAGAACCCTCAGAAAAAGATGTTGAGCAAATCAGGTGCTTCAAAAATTAAGGATTTTTTTGTGTGATAGGATCTAATTTAGGTTTGAGTTATCTGGCTCCGGTTATTTTAATTTCTTAAAAAGGATTTTTTTTATACGAAATGACTCATATTTTCCTTGCAAAATTCATTGACGAATTCTGGATTTCTTCTTCTTATATTGGATCTGTTATAATGTATTATTACTCTATGTGCAGAGTAGACAATGAAACCTTGTAAGGATAATATACAATGGATTTCCCTCTATCTCTCACTGTAGAGCAAAGCAGCTGCATTAAAATTAAGGCTTTAACATTTCTTTGTTATTTTCCCATGATCTGCTATTACTTGTAATATTTAATAATCCTTTGTTCTCAAAATATATAATACAAATAAAAAGAAATAATTGCGAAAAACTCCATTGAAATACTATTGTTGTTGAATTACTTTTCCATTCTTTTTTATCTCGAGTCTCGTAAAACTGCGGCGTTTTGCCCCATTCATAATAGACTTGTGCCTTGTCTTATTTTAGGTCTAATTTTTCTTTGTTTGTGTAATATTAGGTTTTACACTTTTCATTTCCTAATTTATTTTACACTCAATTTTCGTAATATGCGACGTTATCTCCCTTTTCCGATTACTGGTGATATTATTTTCAAACAAAGCGGCTGCTTCATGATCTTCATCACACGAGCGCAGGGGCCCTCTCTGTATCTATCCTTGTAGCTGCAATGAGTACTGTTTGTAGATGGTGTCCCTATTTTTGTTAAATTCTTACAATCTTGTGGCTTCTTATCATTTTCTGTTTGATTTTGTATCAGAAAAATGGACGACGTCATCGCCTTTGGTTTATGATCAGGGAAAGGGCCTTTCTTCTTAGCTGCAATGAGAATTTTTTCAGGTTCTTGGAAGAAATTCCTCTTGCTTGTCGTTGTTGCTCGATTTAACAAATGCAATCTCGTGATGTGTCCCTTCTTTGTCCAGGCTTTGATTTATTATTTTTTGTTTATTCCATAGCAGTTGTTTGTCTCTTTCAATCACCGTCAGTTTTGGACTTGGGAAGGTTTCATTACCTGTGGCTATCATTTTGTGTTCCTTCTTATATCCTGATAAAGGTAATTTTTCAATTAAAAAGTATCATTTGTATGATTTCATTATCTGCATCTCTTTGTAACATAGATATATTGTTAAAATCCTAAATAGGCAATTTAACTCCTTGTGATAAGAAAAAGGGCAAAATACCTCCCTGTATTTTTATAAAAGAGGCACGTTATGTCCCTCTAAAATGCTCATTAATTCATATAACAGGGAGTTAACTTACTCATTATTTTATTTCAGAGGGAGGTGAATTGCCTATATTTGTATCACGGCAAATTGCTCATTATTTCAATTCACATGGAGTTAAATTGCTTATTTTTATTTCATATGGAGGTAAATTACACAAAGATCGATATGTAATCTCAGTCATGAATAATCAAATTGATGATACAACAATCTCAGAACGTCTAAAATACAATGAAAGAGTACTTTAAGCAAATCAAGCAACCAATATATTAATAAAAGGACTGTCTATAATAGTTTTTGCTAGCTATTTCCATCCATGAATCCATACGACGAGAGGAAGGACCTCCACCGGAAGGGAGAATGTACTTTCTGGAATCAAGCAAATCCTCTTAAAGCCAGCAACTAGTTACATTTCCTTAACTTATCAAACATCTAGATTCTTTGTAGGTTTCCTTAACTTAAAATGATTGCACAACAGAGTCTTGTCAAAGAATGTGCACCAACTATAGCCATAATATCTAAAAGAAATTTTGGAAATACATTCATGGTTACTTTGGCATTAAGAAAAAATTAAAAATTCTTTGTATATTAAAAATAAACTAGAAGATGCTTGCTTACTTTTTACATGGTAGCAAGAGTGAGGGTTCACACCATATTTTGTTTGAGTCATTATGCTCAACTGGTTTCCAAGTAATTATTTTCCATATTAAAAAATTTGAAGTCCAGAGTTAGTTTAAAAATCAAATTGTTATCAACTTTCTCATCCTAGTTGAAATAGTTCTTCTGTTACTTAAACTCATGCATTTTTTGCGTTTCCGTTTTTCCTGCTCTATATTTTTAACTTCTTGCCTGCCCATTGCCACATTAAGATTTATCCATCTAGTTAGATATGTTTGATTTCTTTATCTTGTATTCGGTATTCCTAAGATTTTTTTTTTCTGTCAAATCTGTTGAAATGTATTTTTTTACTTTATGTGCAGAGTAGACAATGAAACCCTGTATGTATGATATTCAATGGATCTCCCTTGTCCCTCACTGTAGATCAAAGCAGGTGCGTTAAAATTACTGATTTAACATTTCTTTGTTATATCTTCGTCATCTGCTATTACTAATATTTAAGAATGCTTTGTTTGATACAAGTATATATATATATATATATATCTTTTTTGAAAATTTGTGAATGACTACCCTGTCCCTGGAATGCGTATAACTCTTCATCTCTTTGTATTCTCAGGCGTGTTTGCTTGGATATCACATTTGATTGAAGCCTGTGCATATGCAATGTAATATCATTTTGACTGATATTGGGTCGCCGTTGTTTTGTGATTTTTCTCCACAACTTAACTAAATAAGAAAAATAGGGAATCAAAGAGGCCAACTGTAAAGACACTTTTTGGTATTTTCATTTGTTCTATTCACTTCTTTGTTGGTGATGTCTCAATGTCTGTGGACAAAGTGACAATAAAGTTGCGACTTTATCAACTAATTTATATGTTTTTCTTTTAGCAAATGATTAGTCAGAAACATTAGAGACAGCCAGCAATCTCAAGGAAGCTTTATGAACCTATGCTACTCGAACGACGCAGTTTCTGAAACACAAAACGCTCCAATAAATGATGTTTTGCCAACGGGTCAGTGCTTCTTTTTTCTTTGTAGAATAATGAATATAGTGTTTGGTACATAAAAGAGCGTAGAAAATATTGGCTGGCCCTAATAAATAGATCTCCAAGGGGTGGGGTGGGGTGGGGTAGGGGTTTTAATGTTTCTACATTTCCAGTTTGGTCTTACTAATCGTAGGAATGAAAGTATATAATTCAGCATCAATAATTACAATATTTTTGGCATTTATCTGTTTCTGTGACATTACTAGTTGAACATCATACATCATTTAGAAATTAGTAAAATAAGTTATACACATTTCTGCCTGCAATGAACCCATCTGTCAAAATCTGCACTCATTTAAACATTAACAAAATAATTTTTTTAACCCATAGAAATTGGCAAAAGAAAAAATTTGTGCTAAAGTCTTAACACCTCCTTTCATTCCATATATACCCACTTAGGTAGGTAGGTGTAGTTTAACATCCACAATTCACTGTTACAACATTCGATCTTCCAACTTTCAACTTCTTCAATTCTGCTAAAACATCTTCTATAGGTATCAACACATTACTGTTTTCCTTCCTGTATTTATCGCCCAGTTTTCTTACGGTTGCAATGTTTTTACTCGCTTCAGTACGGGATGTCATTACAATGCCGAGTTCTGTAACTTTGCATCCTCAAGACTACACTCGGAGGCTCTCAACTTTCGGTTTACTTCCGTACAACCCTATCAAAAAGATGTTCGCCTAACTCAAAAATTGGTGTTATAATTTTTTTTTACTTAAGGTTTCCCTCTCAGCTCCACGTGGCGCGCCTTGGGCCTTAGCCCGCGCTATTAGCGCTACTGGGCTATAGCGCCACGCGCGCTCGCTCGCGCGTGGCGCAGCGACGCGCGAAGGCCGCGTTATAGCGAAAAGAGCGCTATAGCGCGCGCTTTTTGCGCTTTTAACTACTATGCAACACATACTTGATGGGTTCTTGAGATAACAAGAGTTTTTTCTGTTCAGCCGAATAGTTAAACAGTTTGAAAAGATTGACATATAAGTCTATTTTTGTTATACGTGACTTGGATTAAATTCCCAAATCTCAAATTGATTACCATAGTTTAAAGTTACATTGCATGAATACTCATTTTCATCTCTGAAAACATTTAAATTTAGGCACATTGTCTCTTACCTGTATAGGAGAGCTGATCCATACAACCGAGGGTACCTATAGCTGCATATTTATATCCTTCATCTGACTCATTTTTCGCGGTACCGAAATCAAAAAGCTTGGGGCTGTAATTCTGTTAGAACATAGAAGAAAATTGAGAACACATTTATTCATATGATCTATAGTATATAGGTCCCTATATGTGTACTGAATATCCACTCACATGATTAAACAAAATGTTTGTTGATTTGAGGTCCCCAATTCAGACCTTTTTGAGATGTAGGTATTGTAGTCCATGAGCAATTCCCATTATAAACTTGAGAGTTTGGTATCAGTCAAGTTCTATTAAAAAAAATTATATATATTCATTAGTTAACAGTAACGAAAACAAATACCCAATATATGTCAATTAACCATGGACTCATGATTTGTCTAAACAAGGAAAAATTTAAAAAAAAGGAAAAAACCTGATTTTGGTCAAGACAAGTTGCATTTGCATCCCTTGAAGCTTTAAGAACCACTTATCTTTGGTCATTTTGAATTACAACACTTGTCAAATACACTCTGGAGAATTTGCCTTGACCTATGTACTTGCATTTTCTTTCATCTATTCCATCGAAATTCCTTAGCATTGCAAACATGCCATCCAATGTAGAAAAAGGGGCCAACATTTGCAATTTAACAACAATATCTTCAAGTTGAATACCTTCTTCAGTCATATAATATACTTCTCAGTTTTGCTGCTACTTTCATCTTTTCTCTGTCAATTGTCATTCTTAGGCCCAATTCCATTTTTATATTGGCATCCTCATTAGTGCACCCAGATTCTCTTAATGACTCGTGGATTATATAATTTTGATTGAGATACTACTTTTCCACTTTTTTTAAGAGTATCTTCTCATCAGTCATTGACTTTGTTATAACTTATAAAATGATCATGCCAAAGTTATGTATGTCATCTGTCATGTCACATGTCAATTAACATAGTTGTTAGTACTAATAAATTAGATGCTATAAATATAAATTAAATTATAAGGTCACATGACCAAGTTTAGAAAATCAAAATTTTCCTCCTACATCATGTGGTTTCAGGTACTTGAACCAATATCTTCATTACCCGCATTTGGTCTTAGGCTGCCAAAGTTGCATAACTTGGGGTTGCAGTTATGTTAAGACAACACAAAATCGAAATATTTTATAAGAAAATGATAGTACGACTTATGATTAGTATGAGACAATTAATTACCTCATCCAGTAAGATGTCACTGAGTTTGAGATGTCCAACTCTAATTTGTTTGTTGTGGATCTACTGAATAACATTAGTGACTCCCATGATCATTTTCAACACACCTCTCCAATCAAGACCTGTATGATTGTCAATGCATCCACAAAAATCGAACATTATTTCCAACCACGGTTTGAGTTCGAACTTGTTTTATTCTAGTAAAGCATAGTTACTGATTTGCATCCCGATTTCCCTTTGTTGGGTTTCTGGGTTCTTGATGGCTTCTTTAAGAGTACACCCTGTGAGTTCGGTGACTATAAATCCCTTCTTCAAGGGCATCCGGGTCCCAACCAATTTGATTATGTTAGGATGATTGCACTGTTCAAAGCATCTAATTTCATTCTAGACAAAATTGCAAAATACATACCAAGCATCAGTTAAATCTCACAATATCATATATGCAACAAAATAAAAATAAATGTAATAAAATAAATTAGAGAACAGTTCACCTCAAATTTCTCCAAATATGCTGCATTTTTGTTTCTTTCACAATGATATTCATACTTGCATTTAAAATACCCTTGTAAACTTAACAATGGTCTCCCTGTCGTAGAAGTAATTTTGATGAGATTTGATTCATTTCTTGCTTAATAAATCTCCTTGGGGGAAAACTTAGTGGGGGAGGACTGAGGGGTGTATGATATGTGGGAGAAGGTGATGGGTTTGCCTCTTGAATCTCCATTCTTGTATTTTGTGTGCTTGAGTGTGTTTTAATAGATGAGTAGAGTGGAACCATGCAGTACCAGACACGAGATAGATCTTCAAAAGAACAAGCCCTTTTTCGAATAAGCCAATTCATTTGGGACCTTGCAGATCCGCTCTTTTTCCTATTTAAGGATCAGCCCCCTGGCTCTGTGTTTTCACATAGAGAATTATTTGCATATGAAGAGATGTCAAAGGGGTTTCTTACTTCCCAAACGGATATTCCTACATCTATATATAAACGCTGGTTTATCAAGAATTTACTAAAACATACTCAATCAACACACAACACAAGAATGGAGATTCAAGAGGCAAACCCATCTCCCTCTCCCACATATCATACACCCCTCAGTTCTCCCCCACTAAGTTTCCCCCCAAGGAGATTTATTAAGCAAGAAATGAATCAAATCTCATCAAAATTACTTCTACGGCAGGGAGACCATTGTTATGTTTATAAGGGTATTTTAAATGCAAGTATGAATATCATTGTGAAAAAAACAAAAAATTCAGCAGATTTGGAGAAATTTGAGGTGAACTGTTCTCTAATTTATTTTGTTACTTTTATTTTTATTTTGTTGCATATAAGATATTGTGAGATTTAATTGATGCTTTGTATGTATTTTGCAATTTTGTCTAGAATGAAATTAGATGCTTTGAACAGTTCAATCATCCTAACATAATCAAATTGATTGGGACCCGGATGCCCTTGATGAAGGGATTTATAGTCACCGAACTCACAGGGTGTACTCTTGAAGAAGCCATCAAGAACCCAGAAACTCGACAAAGGGAAATCGGGATACAAATCAGTAAGTATGCTCTACCCGAATAAAACAAGTTCGAACTCAAACCGTGGTTGAAAATAATGTTCGATTTCTGTGGATGCATTGACAATCATACAGCTCTTTGATTGGAGAGGTGTGTTGAAAGTGATCATGGGAGTCACTAATGTTATTCAGTATCTCCACAGCAAACAAATTAGAGTTGTACATCTCAAACTCAGTGACATCTTACTGGATGGGGTAATTAATTGCCTCATACTAATCATAAGTCGTACTATCATTTTCTTATAAAATATTTCGATTTTGTGTTGTCTAACAAAACTGCAACCCCAAGTTATGCGACTTTGGCAGCCTAAGACCAAATGTGGGTAATGAAGATATTGGTTCAAGTGACCTGAAACCACATGATGTAGGAGGAAAATTTTGATTTTCTAAACTTGATCATGTGACCTTATAATTTATATTTATAGCATCTAATTTATTAGTACTAACAACTATATTAATTGACATGACAGATGATATACATACATTTGGCATGATCATCTTATAAGTTATAACAAAATCAATGATTGATGAAAAAATAATCTTAAAATTAAAAAAATGGAAAAGGAATATCTTAATCAGAATTATATAGTCCACGAGTCATTAAGAGAATCTGGGTGCACTAATGAGGATGCCAAGATAATAATGGAATTGGGCCTAACAATGACAATTGGCAGAGGGAAGTAACAACAAAACTGAGAAGTATATATATGACTGAAGAAGGTATTCAACTTTAAGATGATGTTGAATTGCAAATGATGGCCCCTTATTCTACATTGGATGGCATGTTTGCAATGCTAAGGAATTTCGATGGAAACATCATTAAAATGTTCGAATATTGGGAAATCAACGACATTTTCTATGGAATTCGCAGCTAAGGGAGATCTATACTCTAAGTTAGACGGTAAGAAGAAACAATAGGGGGTGGTGATTCTAGAATTTTAACTAAATAATATATATATAATTTTTTTTTAATAGAACTTGACTGGTACCAAACTCTCAAGATTATAATGGGAATTGCTTACGGATTACAGTACTTACAACTCAAAAATGTCCGAATTGGGGACCTCAAATCAACAAACATTTTGCTTGATCAGGTGAGTGGATATTAAGTACACATATAAGGACCTATGTACTATAGATCCTATGAATAAATGTATTCTTACTTTTCTTCTATGTTCTAACAGAATTACAACCCCAAGCTTTGTGATTTCGGTACCGCGGAAAAGGAGTCAGATGAAGGATATAAATGTGCAGCTATAGGTACCCTCAATTTTATGGATCAGCTCTCATATACAAGTAAGAGACAATGTGCCTAAATTTAAATGTTTTCAGAGATGGAAACGAGTATTCATGCAATGTAACTTTAAAATGTGGTTATCAATTTGAGATTTGGGAATATAATTCAAGTCATGTACAACAAAAATAGACTTCTATGTCAAACTTTTCAAACTGTTTTTTTCTTAACTATTAAGCAGAACAGAAAAAGCTCTTGTTATCTCAATAACCCATCAAGTATTTGTTGATTTTATTTAAGGGGAAAATATGTCATACATTTATAGCAAAAAAATTGTGTTCTTCCTCAAAATGCTAGCTGAAAATCTACATGACAACTGACTTCCATTAGTTACTAATCATGTTTTACCAACATGTTTCTTGCAATTAATTATTACTGCTTAATCTTTTAGTGTATGTCAGGTGCTCTAAAAATTTGACAGAACCTAGACTTCACAACGATGTGTTCAGTTTTGGTGTTGTCATACTCCAACTAATAACAAAGTCAAACAAAGTTATTTTTCCTGAGTTAGGCGAACATTTTTTTAATAGGGTTGTACGAAAGTACACTAGAGGTAAAGATCCAGTAAACCGAAAGTTGAGAGCCTCCGGGTGTAGTCTTGAGGATGCGAACAGAGTTACAGAACTCGGCATAGTAATGACATCCCGTACTGAAGCTAGTAAAAACAATGCAACCGTAAGAAAACTGGGCCATGAATATAGGAAGGAAAACGGCCATGTGTTGATACCTATAGAAGATGTTAAACTAGACCTACCTACCTAAGTGGGTATATCTGGAATAAAAGTAGGTGTTGACTTTAGCACAAATTTGTTCTTTTGTAAATTTCTATGGGTTAAAAAAATTATTTTGTTAATGTTTAAATGAGTGCAGATTTTGACAGATGGGTTCATTGCAGGCAGAAATGTGTATAACTTATTTTACTAATTTTTATATGATGTTCAAAAAGTAATGTCACATAAACAGAAAAATGCCAAAAGTATTGTAATGGTTGATGCTGAATTGATATACTTTCATTCCTACCGTTAGTATGAACAAACTGGAAATGTAGAAACATTAAACCCCCTACCCCACCCCACCCCTTGGAGTTCTATTTATCAGGGCCAGCCAATATTTTCTACGCTCTTTTATGTACCAAACACTATATTCATTATTCTACAAAGAAAAACGGAGCATTGACCCGTTGGCAAAACATCATTTATTGGAGCGTTTTGTGTTTCAGAAACTTCGTCGTTGGAGTAGCACAGGTTCATAAAGCTTCCTCGAGATTGCGGGCTGTCTCTAATGTTTCTGACTAATCATTTGCTAAAAGAAAAACATATAAATTAGTTGATAAAGTTGCAACTTTATTGTCACTTTGTCCACAGACATTGAGACATCTCCAACAAAGAAGTGAATAGAACAAATGAAAATACCAAAAAGTGTATTTACAGTTGGCCTCTTTGATTCCCTATTTTTCTTATTTAGTTAAGCTGTGGAGAAAAATCACAAAACAACAGTGACCCAATATTACATTGCATATGCACATGCTTCAATCAAATGTGATATTCAAGCAACATATTGAAAACGCAAACACGCCTGAGAATGCAAAGAGATGAAGAGTTTATTTTTCAAACGCAAACGAATTCCAGGGACAGGGTAGTCATTCACAAATTTTCAAAAAAAAAAAATCTACTTGTATCAAACAAAGCATTCTTAAATATTAGTAAGCAAGCATCTTCTAGTTTATTTTTAATATACATAGAATCTTTTTTTCTTAATGCCACCGTAACCATGAATGTATTTCCAATTTTTTTTTTTAGATATTATGGTTATAGTTGGTGCACATTATTTAACAAGACTCTGTTGTGCGATTATTTTAAGTTAAGAAAACCTATAAAGAATCTAGATACTTGACAAGTTAAGGAAATGTAACTAGTTGCTGGCTTTAAGAGGATTTACTTGATTCTGGAAAGTACATTCTCCCTTCCGATGGAGGTCCTTTCTCTCGTCGTATGGATTCATGGATGGAAAAAGCTAGCAAAAACTATTATAGACAGTCCTTTTATTAATATATTGGTTGGTTGATTTGCTTAAAGTTACTCTTTCATTGTATTTTAGACGTTCTAAGATTGTTGTATCATCAATTTGATAATAATACATTATAACAAATCCATTGTATATCATCCTTATAAGGTTTCATTGTCTACTCTGCACATAGAGTAATAATACATTATAACAGATCCAATATAAGAAGAAGAAATCTAGAATTCGTCAATGAATTTGGAAAGGAAAATAAGAGTCATTTTCATATAAAAAAATCCTTTTTAAGAAATTAAAATAATCGGAGCCAGATAACTCAAACCTAAATTAGATCCTATCACACAAAAAATCCTTAATTTTGAAGCACTTGATTTGCTCAACATCTTTTTATGAGGGTTCTTCTACACCAGATCCACTTCATATCCATTCATACAAGCGTTCAATTGTCTAATGCGAACATAATACAAATAATTGACAGACCCAACAGAAGAAAATAAAACAATTCATAGGGATAGGATAAACTATTGTACACTCTTGTACTATATTAAATGGTCAAAATTGAAGATTATAAATTTTTAATGGCTTTGATCTTACATAAAACGATTCCTCAAGAATGACATCGAGGAACCATAGACAATCCTATGTTAGTTTTTTCATAAACATGTATAAACTTTTGTAACAACCATCTAGATTGATATATCGTGTATGGGCATGTCTACTCACTTTTAATAACTAATAGAGTGATTATGATGTAAACCATCTTTTTATTTGTGAGTTGATATAATTAGATCGTCATATAATTAGTGTTCGGTCCATACTTGAATTGGGTCTTCATAATTTTTTCGTGAGTTGATTTAAGTGGGCTGAAACCTTTCGGGTTCTATTGTGATCGGAAGACTTTTGGATTAGTCTCCATTAACCAAAAATGGGTCAAATCATGTTTATATTCCATTATATATGAATCTGGCTCAAACCCCAAGTCTCATGCTATTATTTATGATAATTTAAATTATTTATCAAAATAATAACAATATATATCTTCTTTTTAAAATCATGTGAATAATCTTATGAAATTTTGTGCATAGCACGAAAATGAGTTAATAAATATATATGCACAACTAATATAATGAATCTTATAATATATATATGCACAACTAAAGGTTCGAGGTCGCACTTCCAAGATCATTTCACTATGGGCCGCTTTACGGGTCGCTTTACGGGTGGGATTTGGATTTGGATCCATAATATGTGAGTAACATATTCAAAATCGATTAAAAAATCTATTTATTTTTAAAATTAAATATATTAAAATCCAAAATGCAATAAAGAGAATTTATATTGATGGTTAATAAATAATTTTCCAGATGCCGGGCATAAATTTTGCGTATCTACACTATGCATAAAAAATTATGTTCTATAACTTTCAGTAAGTTTTGATTATGGTCCTGTAGTTATAAAATTGGTCATCTAATTTTCAATAAGTTTCAACTTTTGTCCCGGAATTACAAAACTTTTTTTTCCTTGTAATTGAAGGATGAAGAGTACTGAAAAAGAATTGGTATTTTTATCGAAAAGAAGGATATTGGAACATGATACCTACCCCATGTCTTTGTTCTCGTAAGCATTTCTGCGAACATTTCATGGTCGAACGGTTTCGAAGTACACAAGAGATGGATTCCCTCCAAATTTCTCGAAAAAAAGAAGTTCATTATCGTCCTCGATCATGAAAGATCGTGGAACATGGTGCCACACAAAAAAGAATTGGTATTTTTATCGAAAAGAAGGATACTGGAACATGATACCTAACAAAAGAAGAACTAAAATAAGTTACTTGATATTTTTATCAATAAAATAGAAAAAAATTAAATAAAATACAGGACATGAGCAGCAATATAAAATATGGAGCATCAACAAAATTAAGAATGTATCTTTATACATACTAACCATCATTGCATAGGTTTACCACACTTTTTGACACATTTACTATTGTCATATGAGCCATGATAGTCACATGGCTCGATCAAACAACCGTCTTCAACTATGTAACTCGGTCAGTATCGACCGAGGCTGTTACCATTTACCCAAGCTAGCTCTTTGTCTAGCCCTTTCATGTTTTTCCTTGAATTTTATGTAAGCACCTTATACCAAGTCATCATTTTATTGATAGGAAGATTTTCGGATTGCCATTGGCTGCAAAATTCATGTCGGAATAGATTAATTCATTGTCTAATCCCTTTAGTCCAACCTTGTATTACCATTTATTTCTTGTGAAAAGTCCTTTATGATAATCTCATCATCTTTCTTTCCAATGATCTCAACTGATCTAGGTACATTTAATTAAATAATAAGTGTACAAATTATTTAGAACATAAAATGACTAATTAATTACCTGCAGACCAATGGTAGCACTAAGTAGGGCTGTCAATGGGGTGGATTTCAATCCGAATCCGTCCGAATTCGATCCGATTTATTAGGATAATTGTCAGATTAGAGATTCGATGGATCTGATCCGATTATAAAGATCCGAAATTCGAAACTCATGGAGCGAATATGGATTTAAGTCGATCCGATCCGTTGAAGATCCGTATCCGACAACAAATAAAAAGAAAGATATATATACAAAATGATTTATAAAAATAAGTATCATTAATAATATTTCAACGTCAATTTAAGAAGATAGTAATTTATAATTCGTTTATAAATTTATTTAAACCAATATAATCATTCTACAAATATGAATATAGTAAAGAAACTTTGAAAATGTGAGCTAAAATTAAATAAAATTGAAAAGATAATAAACTTATTTTAGGAAAAAAATATTAATTTAACTTTTTAAACACTATTTATTGGATCCGATATCCGGCCAAATCCGACCAAGATCCGTTGGATTTAAAAAATCTAGATCCGAGCACAATCCGAACAAGATCCGAATCCGACAGGATTCGATCCGATATAAATGGAGCCGAATCTGGACGAGCCTGATTCGACCAGAATCCGACCCATTGACAGCCCTAGCACTAAGTAATGTAAATTGATTCTTCCCCGGGTTCAACTTAACCTTCGTCTCAAACACATAGTTGAAAATTCCATATTCAGCCCATTGTGAACCTACAAATATAATTGAATAATATTATCATATATAATTTCATTAAATTTCAGAAAATATGAATATTCCAGTACAAATTAAAAATATGGTTGCTTACCAATATATTCTCCATTAATATATGCATGCATTATATGTCCGGTACCATTAGCTCCAGTACTCATATCATCGGTCAAAATTAGGCCGTCCTTGTCCAAATTCACACTAAAAATAAAGTAATCAAATGTAAAAAAATTACCCCGCAGAAATAATATACATACCTTGTCATGTACCACAAATAATCACTAACATCATTTGGGATTTTTTGATTGATAAATTGGCTAGCAGAAACTTCACCCTTCCCAATAACAACAGTTTCATCAATAATATTTTCAGGCCTCCATGTCCGTTTGTGTAATTAAATCTGTAAATAAGGTTTTTTCTATTTATGACATATTATTATTATTGATATTATAGTATTTTTTATAATAAAAATCAAAATTTAAATAATACTTAAATAAGATTTAATATTTATTGAAACTTTTGTGCAAGTTTACAATTTCATCAACATTTTGTGGTATTAAACATTTAGTTTTAAACCTAATGAGATAATAAAAATAGTACCCAAGTTATAATTTTTTATAAGATATTACAAACATTACAAATTATCCGACAAAATTGGAACTTTTAATGGGTAGTTTGCTAATTGTAAGATGGTGACAAACTTAAGAGGAATTTTTATAACATGCAATATGTGTGGGAGATTTTTAAAATTTGCCCTTTAAATTATGATAATATCAATGTAAAATCTGCAAAATAAGTTTCTTAGGAAGTTTATATTTATTTTTTAAATGAAAATAGTGATTTTATGCTCTTACTAAAATAATCCCATTGACATTTACTAGGTCTATTTTGAATTTGGGTGTATTATCATAATAATAATATAATAATAAGGATAAAAGAAAGGATTGTTCTTAAAGCTTAAGTTTTGGTAAGTTTCTTAATTATTTTTCAAAAAAAGTTTCCTTACTAATTTACCATTATGCCGTTACCCATTACGTTTTCTTTGCACAAGTAAAAAGAAAGTCCGAATTGTTGTTATGGTAAGTTTCCTTAATAATAATTCATCTTATCAAATAACAACTTTCCTTAATAATCTATCATTAGCCGAAATAAATACATTGACGCTTTCTCTACGGAACATTTGAAACGCGAGTCCTTTATCTTTACTATATACTGATCGAGTGTAGATCTTGAGAAGAAGCGGAGGAGAAGATTTTTAAACAAGTCGAGTTTTCTGCGGGAATTTCAACTCATCAAATGGCGGTAATTCCACTCGATCTTTTTCAGTTTCTTTCTGTTTTCTCAATTATCTTGTGATTTGTTTCTGCTATTAGGATTCTTCCGGTACTACTCTCATGGATCTGATTACGTCAGACTGTTCGTCAACGAAGCCTCCTCCGACTGACTCGGCTCCTATCACGTCGTTTCACTTTGTTATTTAATTTTTGAGTTCCCTTATTTTATCAAAGTTAGCAAGAGGTTTTTAATAAGTTTGCTAGAGTTTTTACCAGCTGTTGTTTCTCATGTTTCTTAGGTTCTCCTTTTTGTTTGTTTTACCTTACGTTGTTATATATGCTGTCTTCTTAGCTGTGTTAGTAGTACTATAAATGTGTTTTCTTGAAACGTTTTGTTTTCATTGATGCTGTCTGATGTTAATGTTGCATCGTCCTTTTCTTGCAGGAGGTTTGACGTTGGGTGATCTTCTTCATGCTTTAGAAGACTATTTCCCAGTTCTTTTGGGATTGGTTAAAGATGGTAAGTATGTTAATTCTAATCCAGTTCTGATTAGAGGTGTAAACATAGTAGTTAATAGCCCTAATACCGTGTGCTATGTGTTAAATGAGTTGACATATTAAGCTCTGAACAAGCTTTATTCGAGTCGATTAGCTTGACATTATATATGTATATTATCATTTTAAGCTTATACAAGTCGAGTTAGAATCGAGTTTCAAAAGCTATGCAACAAAATATATTGTTCCATCTTGATTTTATTTGACAACCAATTGAGCTCAAACAATCTTTTATTGATATACTCGAGATGAATTTCGAGTAGCTTGGCTTGATTTAATCTGGTTAAAACTTGTTTGAATTCCAATTGTTTAACATTATCATGCTACAAAAAAAAGAAAATCCAAACATAAATTTAACAAATCTATAATAGAGGCTCCTATCTATGCCATTTATAGCACATCACTTTACCTTATTCTTCTGAAAAAGTTCATAGCTAGAAGCCTTAGAATTAATGAATAGGGACAGTTCCGTAATTTAGTTTTTCAAGAGGGGCTAGTATTTAATAAAAAAGAAAAGGAGAGTGAAAACCGGAAAGACAGATTCTGAATGCAGGCACATGCTATGGTCTTGACTAATATGAAATGTAAATATCACGGGAAGAGAGTGACTATGATAATGTACCGGTGACTGACCTCCTAGTTGGAGGGCAGGCTTTTGAGGAAGAAGAGGTTGGATGTTCAGTGAAATTATGCAGTCTCACTGTCAAATAGAACATCTTAGGGGCACATATAAGTTTTGCCTTTTGATCTGCTTAAAGATGTTTATTTCATCTGAATTTTAAAATAAAAAAATAATACAGCTGGTTGGTTTTATTTTGCATCACATTGTCATCAGTCTCACCCACTATGTATTGCAAAAAATTTCAGCATCTATTTATTTCTGTCGCTTTCCTTATTTCTCGGGCCCTTACGTGACTTTAGTTACTTTGTATGATTATTTAAGGTGTCAATTTACATAGATTGCTATTTATTCTTCACCTGGTGAACATGCCATCTAGGAGCGTCTAGTTTAAAAATGAAAAACTAATAGTTTATAAGTGAAAAACTAGGGATTAGTTTTGTTGAGGCTCATAAAATTGTTACTGCATGGATATTATTGTTCTTATCATTCTTTTTACATGAAATGAAATTTGTTCATATATTGCATTCACTGCTGTAATTGCCAAAGATATTGTTTCTGCTGCCATTAACATTGTTCTCTAGCCATTGATGTTCTCTTGCTGTCATCATATTAATTTTTGCTGCTACTGATGTTATGTTTTTATGACAATTACCTTTGGCAAATGAGATATTTATCCTGTTATCCTATTCAATGAAGACCGAGAGCTTACAGCAAAGCCTTGAGTCTGAAGAGTAACATAAACAATTTGACTGCCAGGTTGCTGAACCACAGAAACCAAAGAAGGGTATATATGGTATATCAGGAAAGAAGAGTCATGTATTCAATTTATTTCTATATTCTGGATTTTGAGCTCTTAGTGAACCTTTCCAGTATGCTGTTACTCATACTTCAATTTTTCCATATTGAACTCTGGCTTAAGCCAGGTATGACTGATTGCCATCATACTTGCAAACTTCCTTAGAGTGTAGAACATTCTCTCTCTCTCTCTCTCTCTCTCTCTCTCTCTCTCTCTATATATATATATATATATATATATATATATATATGAAACCAATCAAAGTATCATTACCAACTGCCATTCCCAGAACTGCTTTACCATTGAAGAGCATTGCCATCTAGTTCTAGATTTGCGTTTTGAAGGTGATTTCTTCAAAACCATCCTCTAGTTGCCATATTCCGTGAATTTGCATTGGATCGGTTATCATCAATTTTATTAGCTGTCAATTTATCAATTACTTCTATATTGAATATTATTGATTACTCAAAAATTGAAAGCGACATTTCATCCTATCTTATAGTTCATCCTCTAGGACGTCAATATCTAGTAACTACCGTATAAAGTTCATCTTGTTGTCTTAAGATTTCAATTACTATATGTGTAAAACTATCTACGATGGACAATAATGAAACCTGAAAATTGCTATATTTTTTATTTGAAGACAATGAATTCTTTTATTTCAAACGGATTATGGCATTTCACCTTTCTTTGTTATAATTGCAAATTTAATTAACAAAACTTTTCTTGGTCCATCTGTGCCTTGTTAACTGTTTCTACATTAAGATGCCACTAGTTTTCTTTACATGGATTTTATCTCTGTGTTCCTATGATGTTTGAATTCTTATTATCTCATCATGAGCATTTAAATTATCTATTCGCCTCATTGATTTTTCTTTTGATGGCAATATAACAGTCTATCAATCGGAGCAATTTTCAATATGCAGCCTTAAGTGCTTTGAGAAGACTACCACTGGATCCAGGAAATTTAGTGTTTCTTCATCGTGCTGTACAAGGGTTAGTTCCTTATCTTTTTGTTGAGTTTTACTTGCAATGAGTATCTGCTTTTCGCATTTGATCATAATCCCGATGGTGATCGTTATCTACTTAGCTGATATTCATGTACTCTACGTACTATGCATACTGCATACATATCAAACCTTCAGGGTAGCCCAAATAAGAACTCTGTTTATTTCCTTGGCATCACATTCAAGGTAGTGCAACATCTGTTGATTATTTGTCGCATATTCTGGGAATGCAGAACAACTATCATTATAAAGAACTAAACAAAAAGTAATTCTGATTTTAATATTGAAGGCTATTGACCCAGTATGAAGATAACTAGCCCAAATAGAAGCTCCCCAACCAACATATATGAAGCATCATTTATACCTATGGTGTATATATAAATCTATGTTCAAAATTACAAGCTACGGAAGAACGTTGATTGAAGCTTTTTATGGGCTAGTTAGAATGAATTATTGTACTTGTTTACCCAGTTCACTTTCTTCTCTTACCCTCCAGAAAAAAGTCTCTTCTCTTTTTTTTCTTCTTCCCATTAAATACTCAAAAACGATCTTTAATTTCACATGCAATTTCTTAAAGGCTTTTACCTTTTGACAAAGTCTCTGTTTTTCTGACTTGTACACCTGCAGGTAGCTTTGCTAAAATTTACAGGTTATAAGATAGTAAATAACATGTCAGACACCGGAAAAGCATTTCTTATAATACTTATCACTAATTTTTTTAGGGTAATTTTTTCTTCTCTTTTATGTACTTCCTTAAATATTATGCCTATATATTTTTGCAATTTAAATTCAAATTAAGTTAGTTAAATCTTCATATTTCAGCTTATTATGTTCTGAAACTTGCAGATATCATTCAGAATCGGGTTGGGAAACCTTGTTAGAAGTTATAGTTGAGCATTATGGGGTTGAGGTGGATCAAGCTGCCATTACCATATTTGTTTGTCTAGTTCCGAGTATAATTGATGCTTGTGTCAAGCTTTGGGTATGTCCTGTGTTATAGCTTGTTTGCAAAACGCTGTTGGCAAACTTTTAGCGTTTAGATTTTGAAAAGCAGAATGTTATGTTTTGAGAGAATGCTTTTAGCTTCTGCTTAAAGGAAAAATAACATAAAAGCATCCAAAAGCTAGAAGCAAGAAAAGAGTTGCTTCTGATGCCAGAGACGTTTTCTTTTTCGAAAAAAGCACGAGTTAGTGCAAACAAGATCTAAATTGAGTTCTGATGTTTTAGTTTTACCACTACTGTCGTTCTAACACATTGTGTATCTTTTTTTTTCCTCTTCAGATGTTCGTATTTCTGCCAAGATTATCACCGAAAGTGGCAAATATTTTCCGGGAAATGCAGAGATGTTAGAGAAGCCTCTTTTTTTTATTTACAGGTTCTCCTCCCAATTGCGAGAAAAAAACCCTGTTATTGAAGTGTAGCTATTATTCTTTTCATATTATTTGTCGTTTTGTCAAAAAATTCTTCTTTCATATTATTTGTCGTTTTGTCAAAAATTCTTCTTTCATATTATTTGTCGTTCAGCAGTTTTTTTCTTTCAGATCTCTTTAATATTATTAATTGTTTTAACTCCTAATTAAGAGAGGAGCTAGAGAAATATAATTATTACTCCATTAATGGTATTTTTGATTTTTTATCTTTAAAATGACTATTTGATAAGTTCCTTAATCGTCGTGCCAACACTTAAAGTGACAAATGATATGAAACGGAACGAGTAATAAAGTATTACATTCATTTTTCATTCTCACAAGTAGTCTATATTTTCGTTGTAAATAATTTGAATGATGGCATGGTGTAGGCATTAATAATCATGTTCTTAAGAGAAACTTAATAAATTATTAGAGTTACAAAAACTGATAGTAATTTAATAATTGAATTATTTAGTTTATTTTAGGGGTGGGCGCGGGTAGGGTATTTCGGGTATTGGGTATTTCGGGTCGGGTACCCGATTTGACGGGTAGTGAATTTTCATACCCGAAACCCTACCCGATTTGGCGGGTACCCGAAGTTCGGGTACCCGAAATTTTCGGGTATTTCGAGTATTGGGTATTGGGTACCCGAAATTTCACACTTTTTTTTCAAGAATTTTTTTCAACATATATGTACATAAAATTGTAAATAAATGAATTCTAACATTAATTGTACATAATAACTTCAAAACAATACAAATGTCTCAAGCCTTCAAGATTCAAGTATTCAATAAATTACAATCAAATCAAACTCGAAGTCTCAAAGCATCAAAATATTAAATATCACAATCGCATAGTTTCAAATTAGATTTCCTAACTAATTTATAATATATATTTTCAAATTAGATTTCCTAACTAATTTATAATATATAGTTTCAAATTAGATTTCCTAACTAATTTATAGGAGAATAATAAAATTCGAAAAGAGGATCTCTTCCGATTGCCCAAGCATTATTTATGATCATTGTCCCAGCTTATACTTCATACCTCATAACTTATTTTTATGTAATATCCGATTGCAATGAGAGTGTGAATAGCAGAATAGGGGAGAATGTTAAACTGTGAATAGGCAGTTTATGTTTTTTTTTTCATTTTCTAGCCCAACTAATTGTTAAAATAAATATTGGGTATATTTTGGGCTGTCAATTATTTAATTCGGCCAAAAAAAATTTTTTTTAAATACCCGAACGGGTACCCGAATACCCGTTCGGGTGTGAAATTAATACCCAATACCCTACCCGAAAGTATATTTCGGGTTCAGGTACCCGAACCCGAATGTCAAAATACCCGTTTTTTTGTCCCAAACGGGAAATACCCAAACGGGTCGGGACGGGTCCCAAAATACCCGACCCAAACGCCCACCCCTGGTTTATTTGTTTATGCTACGCGGCTACACCTTACTTGTAGTAAATCTTGTTTCCTTTCTAGACATTCAAAGTGGGACCCACACGTGCAGCGGACTAATTGACCGGCGCGTGCAATTTATTCGCATTCTGTACCCACAACCCATCGTCACCCTTAAATGACAGTCATCAAAATCGAACAGCTCTTAATAAGCCCTGACAAAGTGGGTCCAGCACGTAGCACGCAGACAGCGTATGTGAGCGATGCACTGGAAATCATTCCCTCGGGTTAATTAGTCGTAAAAGATTAATTAGTTAAAAAATTAAAATTAAAAAGACAGAAAGAAAGAAAGAAAAAGGAGACGAAGACTACTGAGAGTTCTGAATACAAATTCCAATTTATTTCCATTTCCTCGTCTCTCTTTCCATTTCCCTGCTTCTACTTTCTCTCTCTAAAACTGTACCCATCAGGACGTCGTCGATTATGCTACATCTTTGCTTACATGATATTTCTGAAGTATAGCTGAAGGCTTGTGAGAGAGGAGGGGTAAAGTTGTAAAATAAGTGAATTAGAGCAGATTTTTATCGGCTTTGTTGAAAGGCGTTCGAAAAAAACTCGATCGAGGTGTGTGTTTTGCTAATTATTTCTCAATTTTGCCTTCGGATCATTGAAAATAGTCTAGCAATTTCTGTGATTCCATTTTCATACTGTATGTGATTGTGCGAGGCTTAATATTTCAGTTTTAGTGTTATTTTTGTGGTTTTTGAGCTAAAGTTGGAATCATTTTTCCATTATTTTGGTATTTGAAGTGTAAATTGACGGTGAGACGAGTAAATTGACGGTAGAATAAGTTGTGTTGACTGTAATCACAGTCAACACAAGAGAAGGAATAGATAAACTAGAGATAAACTGACGAAATAGGGCTTTGATAGTTTCCTTCTGTTTTAACTCCCTATTGATTATTGCGTAGTATTTGAGTTTTAAACATGTAAAGCTTTGGTAATATTTCGTAGAATTTTGATGTGATCTTAGCTGTAATTTTTCTTGTTTAGAAAGTTAATTTGTGGTGAATTTGATGGTCTCGTTTGAGAACCCCCCTCAACTTTTTCTCAGAGTAGATTTTGGGTTATGCATGATTGTTTCATTTACTTCGTTATGACTTGTTTGTGTAGGGTTTTGGTGAGTGAGGGTGAGCTAGGAAATGCTAATGCAGAAAAATATAAGAAGATTCTGAAGGTTTTCTTTTGGGACTACTTGTTGATAATAAAAAAAGATGTTGGAGGGTCCGAAATTCACTGGAATTATAGACCTAAACACTAACCATGACAACTATGATATCCCGCAAAATTTCTATCGCAAGCTGGATGAGGGATCACATATGTCGATCGATAGTTATGGGAGCTTGCAGATGAGCAACGGTGGAGGCTCGGTCGCCATGTCTATGGACAACAGCAGTGTTGGATCCAATGATTCCCACACTCGAATCTTGGGCCACCAGGGTCTCAAGCGTGTCAAAAACTATTCTGTTGCTGGCAGTGTCAATCACGGGAGAGTGAATCATGGACTGAGTAACGATGCCCTGGCTCAAGCTTTAATGGATCCTCGATATCCCACAGAGGGACTTGGTAATTATGATGAGTGGACGATTGACTTGAGGAATCTCCACATGGGCCCTGCTTTTGCTCAGGGGGCTTTTGGGAAGCTCTATAGAGGCACATACAATGGTGGGGATGTTGCAATTAAGCTTCTGGAGAAGCCGGAGAATGATGTAGACAGGGCCCAGTTGATGGAGCAGCAGTTTCAACAGGAGGTAATGATGTTGGCAAGGTTGAAGCATCCAAATATTGTTCGCTTCATTGGTGCGTGCCGCAAACCCATGGTCTGGTGTATTGTGACCGAATATGCTAAGGGGGGTTCAGTGCGTCAATTCTTGACAAAGAGGCAGAATCGTTCTGTGCCTTTGAAATTGGCCGTCAAACAGGCCTTGGATGTGGCTAGAGGGATGGAATATGTGCATGGATTAAATTTGATTCATAGGGACTTGAAGTCGGACAATCTTTTAATTGCTGCTGACAAGTCCATTAAGATTGCGGATTTTGGGGTAGCTCGTATTGAGGTGCAGACTGAAGGAATGACGCCAGAGACGGGCACCTACCGTTGGATGGCCCCGTAAGTTTTGTTACTTGTCTCTTCTTGTTCTCTTCTTATGTGCTTTCGTATGTTTGGTGATAAAGTTGGTCTTAGGAAATTTTTGTTGTTTGAATGGTTATTTTTCATTTCCCCATTCTTCCCAGCTTTATGGAGTCGTGGTTTTGTATGACTGAAACAAGGATAAACCTGATTTTCTTCAAGTTATTCCAGGCTAGAGCATCCGGCTTAATTGCAGTGGATACTGACACGAACCTTTCCCCAATCACTTGTGTTTCGACTCGTAATAATTTACTTATTTTGCTTTCATTTATAATGAATTACTATATTTGACTGGTAATAACTAGAGTAGAGATTGTGATTCTAGCTCGGTTAACTGAGTTACTAGATAAAGTAGGAGGTACGAGGGTTTTAAGGTAGCTTGGCCTGGCAAACACATGCTACTTTTTCAATGTGGTTTAGTCAGTAATCCTGATTAATGTCATGCTTGCTTAATAGTATTTTTAGGTTTTAAGTTGGTTCTGTTCTGAAAGTCCGTGATCTTCATGTGTTGTGTTTCCACTTTATGACGCTATGTGCTTAAAAATAAAGCTTGTTTGTGTTGGCCGAAGTAATTGACTGCTTGAGCCATCTGTTTGTTTGTCTTCTTTTGAACATACATTTTCATCATTTCCGCAACCTCTTTGTTGGTTTCCTGAAATATCTTCCGAATCATTCTAAAAATGTAGTAAATTTAGTTTAGTTACTGAACATTTCAATGATAAGGGGTGGCTTTCTTATGGTAGCTGATGGATGAGGATTTATTCGATCACATAGTTTGGGCTCCAATAATTGCTCGGGGTAGAAGTTAGAATTAATGTACCTCTATAAACGATACAAGGACCGTTATACAAAGAGTATTAGATCTGTAAATTTATTTATTTTCACTTGAAATATATTTGGTGATGCTGTGAATTGACCATTTTCCCTGCTTGTTATTTCTAATAAAGACAAATTTAGCCGAATATATTCTCAGTTTCGACTTTAGCCAAACAATTTTCTCGAGAGGTTTAGTTAGCTCCGTGATTGATGTGCGGGAAGAAACAAGTCAAGCATGAACTAATCATGGAAATGAGCAGGCTAGGATAATAGTAGTATAGTTTGATGTAATCATTAGGATATAGAAATTTAACTCCACTATTTTGGTTAGAACAATCTAGTGGAAATATAGAAGTTGTTTGATATGAGGAGGATTCTCTTAAAGGGACCAAGAGTAGTACAGTATGAAAAGAAGTTGTGCAAGTTGGCAAATAGAAACTGCTAGGCTACCTAAAATTCAACTAAGATGAATATCTTTATTTGATCTTTCTTTCGTAGAACTTGGAACAATCTAGTGGGAAAATAGAAATTGTGTCATACTTGATTTCTATTAAAAACTCCTCAAGTAGTGGAATGTAAAGAAAAAACAAATCAGTTAGCAAATCTATGAATAATAAGATGAATTCTTTTGTTGATATCTTACTGGACACCCTTAGGGAATTTTTTTTTTGTGAAAACGATATTCTTTTCTTTTCTTGTTTTTGTTAATAAATTCTTGGCGGATTTTAATTGTGCATGAAACATGCCATCCTTCGACTGAATTTTTTAACATGTTCGTTCACAAAATTTTCTCGTATTCTTTTATCTGAAGGCATTGTGCTAAAAAAAATTTGCAGTGAAATGATCCAGCATAGGCCTTATACCCAAAAAGTCGATGTATATAGTTTTGGTATTGTGCTGTGGGAGCTCATTACAGGTATGCTCCCATTTCAGAATATGACTGCTGTTCAGGCTGCATTTGCGGTAGTCAACAAAGGAGTTCGTCCCACGATCCCAAATGACTGCCTACCTGCTCTAAGTCAAATCATGACCCTTTGCTGGGATGGTAATCCTGATGTTAGGC
The DNA here is from genome assembly GCA_003313485.2 of Penstemon barbatus. Lineage (NCBI taxonomy): Eukaryota > Viridiplantae > Streptophyta > Magnoliopsida > Lamiales > Plantaginaceae > Penstemon > Penstemon barbatus. The sequence continues at coordinate 17,608,688 of CM064881.1, forward strand.
CCTCGTTTGTTGAGGTTGTTAGAATGCTCGAGGCTGCAGAGACTGAGATTATGACTACAGTCAGAAAGGCTCGTTTCAGGTGCTGCATTAGTCAACCAATGACTACTGATTGAAGCAAGCAGCAAATAGTTTGTGTATGTATCCAATCCAGGTTTATTTTCTTTCTTCAGATAGCTTATGATTTGAGAAAAAAGGAACTGTTTGTCTTGTGTTTTTTTTTCCTACCTTTTTTTTGTTTTTTTAAGTTTCTGGATTTAAGATGCTGAAGCAGTGGGGTAATAGAATATTTGATGTCTATCTATGCATATTTTTGTTTTATACATGAAGTTGCCAGTCTATAGTTCCATCTCTATCAGCAATTTATTTATTTATAGATTGTATAAATACTCGAAAATATCGTTCACTTTGCTGCAATCTTTTTGAATATTTGCCTTAAATATATTATTCATTTGAAGGTTAGAGGCTTAATAAGTTCAAATTGAGTTGTGGACACTGTGGTTTAAGAAAATATCAAGCAACTATATATACAGGCAATTTCAATACTTTATTGCTAGAGTTTTATTTAGAACTTCCAAAATAAAATATAAAAATGAAAACCAGAGTTCAGTAAAATACATTCTAGAAGGTGGTGACTTATACTAGTAATGAATTTAGTGACTTATAAACTGTTATAAACTGTATAAAAGTTCTATATGATTTGGGGACAGGTTTCAAGATAATAATGAGATGGTGAAATTTTAATAAAGTTTTATTGACTTTTAAAAAATTGACATATGAGGTGACATCCAGATTAATTTGGCCTATTAATGACGGTTACGGGTTATCTAACTGTATGTACTATACATATTTGTATTATACTTATATTGAAGATATTTTTTTTACTCAAATTAATCAAATTTGACTTATTATTCTTATTCAAAAATTTGTGGTTTTTTTTAACCCACACATTCGAATTAATTTATGTTATATTTTGCTTTAATGTGGTTAAAAAAACCTAAATTAATATGACTTTCATAAGTTTTTTAGAATCAAAGAGCTAATTAACACGGTACTTGTTTACTAATATCTATAATGAACACCAATCTACTAAAAGTTATTTTTGTTTTATTTATTATGCTACCAAATTCGGAAATTGATCGTGTTCATAAAGTTTAGGAATCAACATCAGTCGATGAGACTATAATTTAGTGACAAAAGTTTAGGTTTCAAGATCAAGAGATCTTAGATTCGAGACTCATTCACGTAGATATTTGGTGATATACTAGTTTGCTAGCCAATTTATTTTTTTGGGTTTAATAATTTTTTAGACGCGTCGGACATATATTATATAATAGCATCTCTTAACAGTGATTCGAATTTGGTTCACAACTTATAAAGTAGTACTAATCTTTTTCATTGGACCAATCACCCAATTTTTTTAGAAGAAGAAAACACAAAATTCATATAATTTAAATAAGGATTTAATTGAACGGCTATCATCATTATCATTATGCAAGAACTGCATTTCGATTATTCCCAACTTCTATTTATTTTCGACAATCATTGTCGTGTATCGCTTTTGTTAGACAAATTAGATACATATATTTATGTTGTTGTAAGTTAATTTTGTTTAGCGTTTTGACCGGGTGGAGATATCAATTTAACCGATACGAATCCGACCTTTTTTTTAGAATTTATTATCCGGTTAAGATTCGATAGATATGATTCGACTATGAAGATTCATAATCTCAATACTTGAAATGACTACTAACTAAGGATCTTGGTCGGATAGAGATTCATTTTTATACATAATTTCATCTATACACATGCTTGTATTAATTAAGAAATTTTGAACCCGTTAGTTAAATTTAATTTGCAACGTTAATAAAAATAAATTACTTTTTTTGGTATGAATTTAGAAAGTGAAAATTTTATTAGATCCGAGAAAGATCTAATATCCAATCAAATCCAAAGAAGATCAGATATTAATCAAAATTCTATTGCTATAATATGTGTAGTATAAACAAGGAAAATTGGCACCAATAATTAGATCTCATCCTAAAATATCTATAATTTAAAATCAACTACAGCTATACATTTTATACTTTTAAGAAATATTTTAACTAAATTAATTATCAAATTTTTTGTTTAACTAAAAGCTAGGTAAGAAAGAGTATTAAGTGGACAGCTTTAATGGTTACTTACGCGCATTTAAAATTGCCCGTCACGATAAGGTAATGTGCATTATAGCTGAGGAGCCATGGAAAGTATTTTGTGCATTGCGATATAATTCGGGGGAAGGGCTTCCATTCCCTAAATCATCTTTATAAACTGAGCAGCAAAAAGAAAAAGATTACTCATAAATAAGAAAGAAGAACAATATAATCAAGATGAGTGAGCTGATGAAATTCGAGTACACGGATTTATAAAATTTCACATATAATTTTAGTGAAGAAAACCTTTAATTGTCATGCATTACCAATGAAGAAAAAGATTTCATATTTGTGATTTTTCTCTCTACTGTTACTTCTTCAATCCCTTTTATTATACTTATTTTAGTGTAATTATTTTCAAGTTAAATTAAAGTTGGGGATTCGGGTTAGTCATTTGGGTAGAGCATACTAACTGATTCGCATCCCGATTTTCCAATCCCGAATGCCACCCTAGGACAAACAAGTTTTATTTTTTTGCCTATTTACCTCCATGGTGGTTTCAAGAGTCCATCCTGATAATGCGAGTTCGGTCACTATAAATCCTTTCATCAAGGTCATCCGGCTCCCAATCAATTTGATGATATTAGGATGATTGCATTTTTTGAAGCATCTAATCTCATTCTAATGAATGACAAAATAAATATCAATTTAGTCTCACAATTTTATATTTCCAACAAAATAAAAAAATAAAAATACAGCATGAGTAACAAAATAAATTAAAGAAATTATAAATTGAAACTTTTGAGTCCACCCGAAATTTCTCCATGTCTGTTGGTTTTTTTTTTTTTTCTTTGACAATAACATCTTCATTTGCATTCAGTATGCTCCTGTATACATTACAATGTTCTCCCTGCCCTAATAGTATTTTTGATGATATTTCATTAATTTCTTGGTTACTAAATCGCCTTTAGGGAGAACTTAGGGGTGATGGGGTTTGTGCAATCGCAGAATGATATGAGGGAGAACTTAGGGGTGATGGATGTTTTTCTTGAATCGCAGAGTAACGTGAGGGAGAACTTTGGGATGATGAGCTTTCTTATTGAAATTATATTTCATTCTTGTTAGCTTACTATCACATGCAATTCAAAGACTGGTGGTTGATATAAGCAGTTTGATCGAAGTACCACATCTCCGATTTTATCTTATCAAATTCCTGTTATGATATAATCTTACCGCTTTCAATTATAAGATACTCTTTCTTTTGTATATTGGCAAATTTATTGGTAAAGTTCCATATCTATATCTCTATTATGTCCATATCTTTATAGTTCTTGGATATATATGACATCAAGGTATGAAGAGACCACTAATGTCTTTGCCTTTTGTGTAAAACTGCTCGAGCTTATTTACAAATGTAAAGTTGATTGCATAAAAAATATTTGAAGATCAGAATTCTACTATTATCTTCATAAACATGTTGGACCATATTACAAACCTGGATGCTCACTTGTCGAGAAAAGTTTTAAAGGAAAAACAGGTTTTGATGCTTGTGTTGGGTACATATGTCATCGAAACTTACCTAGAACATTTCGTTAGAGCTTATGAATTAGGTAAATTCCGAATTCATTGAGCGAAGAGGGATATAGTCAAATTAAATAGATTCATACTCCGACTTCATCGAGCGGAGACGGATCTCTTCTATTTCAATATGTTAAATATCTGAATCCCATGAATATGCTATGTATATAAGCAATAAGCAATTTATATAACAGAAAAAACATATTTTTTATGTTTGATTTGTCAATTTATATTTATGGCCGAGGATATTGTCATTGTAGATAATTTTGCGTCCAGAGCAATACGTTGTTAGTTTTTGTTCAATTGTCTCTTTTTGATCTCTGAACTTTTTTATCGAATAAATTAATATTGCAAGGAATATGTTGCATTCGGTTGAATATATGTATGTGACTACTGCATGCGGTGGTTGCTAATGATAATCTATTCTATATCTATATTTCTATATTTCTATATTATTACAAATAAAAGTACGAGTTCAGAAAATAGAGTTTCTTGAATTTTTTGTGAAGACTAATATACCCCTACTTAGAAGATAATTACAAAAAATAGAATAGGAAAAAGAAGTCTACTCCAATATGAACACTTTAATATAAATTGAATAAAAATAAGAAAAGTAAATGAAGATTTATAATTAAACATGAAATCTTATATATTTATTTCCTACATAACTTCTAAATTTTAAGATTTATCTCTTACATTAACTTTTATAATTATTTATAATCTAAGAACGTAATTTTTATTTGGCTAGAAAAGCAAAATATATATAAACAATATCCAAGAATATTATGACATGCATAACCTCGAATAATCAAGACATGAATAACATCAAATATAAATATTGGTAAAGTTAGTGGAAAACCGTGTGAAACCAATAAAAATATATTTGTGAAATCGATAAAAATTCGGTGATACTCAAATTTTCATGGAGTTCTTTTCATAAAAAACGGATAAAATTGGTGAAATTGGTGAAATCGATAAAAGTTGGTTAAATCAAATGAAAATGATAAATAAATAAAAAATGTTGAACACTGGTAAAGTTGGTGAAAAAAGAATAAAATCGGTAAAAAAGAGGCTGTGAAATCGATAAATACATATGCATTCGAATAACTTTGGATGAAATTAGTGAGACACGGAAGAAATCGTTTAAAATGGGTGAAATCAGTAGATCATAAAACATGTGAAAACGATAAAAATTTGGGTGAACATTGATAAAGTTGGTGAAATCAATAAATACACATGGTATCGAACAACTTTAGATGAATTTCGTGAAAATCGGATAGGACCGGCATAATTACAGAAAAACTGATGAAATCGTTAGAATTGGGTGAAATCAGTGAATTGAGAAATAGTGGTAAAGTCGTTGAAAACATGTGAAATCAATGAAATGTGAGGTGAAATTGGTGAAAAGATATATAAATCAGTGAAAAAACATGTGAATATGTGAAAACGAGTGAGATCTGTAAAAATAAAAAAATAATTTAACTGGAAAAACATGGTTAGGGTTAAATCTATAGAATGCACGATTTATGCCGGAAAAACATAAAAAAATCGACGAAAAATGAAAAAATAATGAAAGTAGGTTAAATTTATAAAAGAATGAATAAACCGGTGAAAAAATATATTCAATCGATGCAAAATGAATGAAATCGGTTGGAAAAGGAAAAAAGGATTAAGCGGATTAGGTATGAAAATAAATGCATTTCAATTAAATGACATGGTGTTATTTCAAAATAAAACAAATAATTAGTGCGATTAAATTGGTGTTTTTGAAATGAGAAATAGTACTAATGAACTAAATAATTTTGTTATGATCTTATTTTAGAGGGAAAAAAATTACAAGATCTTATCAACAAATTGATCATCAAAACTTAATTACAATACAAAATAATAATTAAATTAAATACTAGTCATTAATTTGTATTTTTTATGACAAGATAAAATTACTTTTACTATAATTTATAAAATTGACTTATTAAATTAATTAGACACATACAACGTACGTGCACTTTTCTAGTTATAAAAAAAAAAACTGAAAATAGTCTAAAATGAAAAGACGTGGCAAACAAACTAAAAAAGAAAAGAAAAGTTTGTTTGTGAGTGTTGCGAAGTATGACTTACTATCTCAATAAAATAATCAAGCACTATAGATGCATAATGTGCGTTTGGTAGTCTACTACTACACATATAGATGCTGAAGATATTTTTCAGAAAAATGTGTCTATGAAAATTATAATGGCTTGCATATTAGTTTTCTTTTATGAATCATCTTGGTTTGGTTGCACTTGTAGATTATTCCCATTTCCCAATTTATTTTTTCGATAAAACTAAATAGTATCTCCGTTTAAAATATATGAATAAGTCACAAACAACAAATATAAAATTTCAAGATTTAAATGACCATGTAATTGAAAAATGAAAAGAAAATTTTCTTAGGTCCTATTTGTTTGGCATTTGAGAGAGTGGTTTGTGAAAGTGGTGGGAGTTTGTGAATAATTTTGATTTACGTAATATTATTTGTTTGATTTTTGAGAAAGTAATTTGAGAAATAAGGCGAGTGTAGCTTTTTTTTTAGAAGAGTTTTGATTATAGATGTAAAATTTATAAGAGCAACTCCTACAATAGGAGCCATATATATGGGGAGTTGTACCAACAAATGATTGGTCTAGTGGAAGGGACTAGTCACTACAATGTAACGGACTCATGTTCGAATCCCTGTTGAGATATGTACCAATTTAATGTGTCCAACCCGTCTCGAAAGGGATTACACCCTTGGGAAACAAAAAAAAATGGAGAGTTGTGGTTAAATTTAGCAAATCAACAATGTTATAGTTATCCAGTTTTAGTTACTCACTACAACAATAACCTATAAATTTGGCTATCTATTAAATATTTTATTGTTTTCAAATATCAATTTAACTGTAACAAATATTATATATGATATTTTCTTGCATTGTAAATATAAAATCGATATTTTTAGAATATTAAATATATATTATTGGGATTTTTGCACGTCACCCCCCAGTTTTTTTCAATTTTTGCACTTTCCCCCCCGAAACACATTAAATGTGATCATGCCCCCTGCTTTTATGTATTTTGTGCACTTACCCCCCCGAAACGTCTTAAATGTGACTGTGCCCCCTGCTTTTATGTATGTTTGTGCACTTGTCCCCCCCCCCTCCCCCACCCCACCCCCTCATACCAAATTCTGACCAGATTCTTCGCCGGAACTAAAGTACTTGCAAAGCACACAAAATTTAAGAGGGCAAAAGGGTAAAATTATCCTTATTTTCCACAAAACCTAAACATCAGTTAAAAACGTGAATTAAAATTGAGAAAAAAAATTACGATTTATCTCAGTTAGGCTCAATTTCTCCTTCATTTACTGAAATTGAGTGAATCATGAACAATTTTACAAATTCATATCGTCTCTCTCTCACGCAAAACTCATGATTTAGATAAATCAATATCAACATTTCTTGTTGCTTTCTTATTCATTTTTTTATGGAGACCCCTTCATTACATATATACACCGAAAAATAAAGTCACCTAGGAATTGGAACTGGATATGGAACGTTGCCGCACCGCTGGTAATATTATCCTTTTGCCTTCTTAAATTTTGTGTGCTTTGCAAGTGCTTTAGTTCCGGTGGAAAATCTGACCGGAATTTGGTATGGGGGTTTGGGGGGGGATAAGTGCACAAACATACATAAAAGCAGGGGGCACAGTCACATTTAAGACGTTTCGGGGGGCTAAGTGCACAAACATACATAAAAGCAGGGGGCACTGTCACATTTAAGATGTTTCGGGGGGGTAAGTGCACAAAATACATAAAAGCAGGGGGCATGGTCACATTTAATGTGTTTCGGGGGGGAAAGTGCAAAAATTGAAAAAAACTGGGGGGTGATGTGCAAAAATCCCTATATTATTAGTTATTATTATATGAAATTATAATTTTTTTTTGATAAATTAAAGTTTAACGACTGTATTCAAATTTAACGAGTATATTCAATTAAAATTTAATGGTAAAAACAAACAAATGGATTCCCCTTTTTTTTTAAAGAAAATTAAGAGATTTCTTTAATTTTTTGTATTAAATTTATATGCAAAGAATTTAGAGTGTAAGGGTTTATCCTATTCACAAATTTACAATTGAGCGAGGGGAGTAATAAATTATGTCTTTACTTTGATTAAAATATATACAATAACCAAATTTGCTCAATGGATATAGCAAATTTGGCTATGAATTCTTCCATTTGCTCATCCCTCTATTTTTACCTCCTATTGTTGGAAGCATGCCTTTTCCATTTGCGTAGCCAAGTTGAAGTTTTAAGAGGCCTCTTGTTGTAGGAGTTGCTTTTAAGACTTAATGATAAAAAATCATATTTGTTATGCGAGATAAGTTGTGTAAGATATATATTATTTTATGTCAAATCAAAACTAAGTTTGTGTAGGATTTTTTAAGATATGAGAAAATTTGTTGTTTGTTTGACTTTTTGGAGAGTAGTTTGTGAAAATTGAGAGATGCAAAATTTATTTTAAAAAAATACAAACGTTAATTGTCTCGCTTTTTCCAAACACGATTTTTTTCTTGGAGATACCAAACAAACATATCCTTAGCTTTTGAATCAGTAGTATCTGTTGATATAGCCAGAGTAAATTACTTCTTGCCAGAGCAAATTTTTGGAATTGACAGTCATGTCCTTTTCAAATTATGTCTACCCATCACCACTATCTTCTTCCCTAAAATCTTTAAAAATAAATCTTTCTCCATGGATAACTGAAAAACCAAAGTTATTTCAAAATATGAAATTGCCTGGGATCTTAGACTGTGCGTTTGTACGCCACATCTTTTTTTTATTTTATTACATTGGCTTTAAGGGGAAAAGAAGAAATTCAGGTGGTCTTTCTCTACTTCTGTGTAAGAAGAGAAATGATAGTTTCAATAGGAAAGGATCAAGGGCGCGAAGGGAACGAAACAAATGCACAATGAAAAGAGATCTAATAACCCCATTGATAACCTGCCTTGCTTTATTTAGTTTTTCTTTTTTTTCTTAATTATATATCTCTTCTCTCTTCTCCATGCCCAAAAGTATATCAATTTGCTTAAATTACGAGGTCGATCATTCAACGCTTTAGATTTATGTCCTATACAAATGAAAGGATAAAGTGGAAAGCGGAGTAGTCGATGATATTGCTCAAATATTAGCATTGTAGGGGCAAATAGGTTATTTGGGAAACTTTTACTCGGGCTATATCATTAGCCTTTAAAAATATTTATGAAAAGATATTTAAATAAGGATAAATTATGGATATACTCATGTGGTAAGTTCAAATTACAGAAATTTCCTTAGGTAAAATTGCAGAAAACGTTCCAAACTAATTACTGATTTTGGATTTTCGTCCTGAATTATTTAATTTGGCGAATTTTGTTCCGTAATTTAATATTTTTTGGAATATCGTCCCAAACTAATTTTGATTTTTCATCCCAAACTATATCAACTAGCCAAATTTCGTCCCATATTTACCATTTTGTATGAATTTAGTCCTAATATTAAATTTCTAATTTAATAAAAATGACATTCAAAATTGTAATTAATTTGGGACGAACTCTGCAATATTATATATTTATTCATGTTAAAATTTACCATGTCATGACACTTAAGCAGTCATGTGATAATTCATCGGCAAATGCACAATTCCGTCTTATAATTATGGTGGGACGATATTCCAAAAAAATACTAAATTACGGGACGAAATTCGCCAAATTAAATAGTGTGGGACGAAAATCCAAAATCAGTGATTACATTGGGACGATTTTTGCAATTTTGCCATTTCCTTACGTGTTGAATATTACGTAAATTCCCTCAAATTTGTCACCGTTTTGCAATTAGCCCCTTAGGCCCTTACCCTTGAAAATTTTCAATCTGGCCCGAGGGATTATTTATAATATCTTATAAATTTTTGTAACTTAGGTATTAATTCTAATGTCCCATAAATTCTGAAAGTGGTGATAATATATTTACCAAAAAAATTTGATAAAATTTTAAAAATGCACATATTTCAATAAATATTAAAAAATTATTTACTTATTTATTAACAATTTAAGTTCAAAAATAACAAATTATATAGAAACTTATTAATAATTTTTATAATTACAAAATTTTTATTTTCAAATTTAAATATGTAAATTAAAACTTTATATTTTATGAATAAATTTAATTGAAGTTTAATACCATAAACATAAAATAATACTTATATTTAATCGAATGTGTAAAAAAAATTTTATTTAAAGTTTAATATTATAAACATTAAAAATTAATTTGTGTAACTAAACATTAAAAATTAATTTATGTAACTAAACACTAAAAAAGTAATTTTAAATGGATAATGAGATAATTGTAAGATGGTGAGAAACTTTTTTTTTTTTTTGGTTTTCCAAAGGTTTAATAACTTTCGAGACGGGTTGGACACATTAATGTGGGTACCTCTCCCAACAAGAATTCGAACCTGAGTCCGCTACTTTGTAGTGACTAGTCCCTTCCACTAGACCAATCACCCGTTGGTAAGATGGTGATAAACTTGAGAGAATTTTTATAGTAAGGAATATGAGAGGAATTTTTTTTTTTTTAATTTAACCTCACTGATTTGCCCTTTAAATTATGGTAACATCAATGTAAACTACTAAACTCTAAAAAATTGTTGAAAGTTTTTTAGGGAGATATTTTTATTTTTTAAAAGAAAATCGTGATTTTATGCTCTTATTAAAACTCTTCCATTTACATTTACTAGGTTTATATTGGATTAGGTGAATTATCTTAATAATAATATAAGGATAAAAGAAAGGACTGGTCTTAAAGCTTAAGTTTTGGTAAGTTTCCTTAATTATTATTTCAAAAAAAGTTTCCTTACTAATTTACCATTATGCCGTTACCCATTACGTTTTCTCTGCACAATTAAAAGAGAAAGTCCGAATTGTTGTTATGGTAAGTTTCCTTAATAATAATTCATTTAATAAAAACTTTCCTTAATAATCTCCCATTAGCCCATATAAATACATTGACGCTTTCTCTACGGAATATTTGAAACGCGAGTCTTTTATCTTTCCGCATTGCGAATCCGAAAAGAAAAAGAAAAGAAAGCATTCAACATTCTGTAGAATTACTATATAAATACTGATCCGAGTGTAGATCTTGAGAAGAAGCGGAGGAGAAGATTTTTAAACAAGTCGAGTTTTCTGCGGGAATTTCAACTCATCAAATGGCGGTAATTCCACTCGGTCTCTTTCAGTTTCTTTCTGTTTTCTCAATTATCTTGTGATTTGTTTTTGCTATTAGGATTCTTCCGGTACTACGCTCATGGATCTGATTACGTCGGACGGTTCGTCGACGAAGCCTCCTCCTGCGTCCTCGGCTACGGCGCCACCGCCGACTGACTCGGCTCCTAACACGTCGGGGGTGGGTGGTCCGGTGCCGATGACCGTGGATCGGAAGTCGAAGAAGGGGACTTTGATGCAGATCCAGAGTGACACTATTTCTGCTGCTAAAGCTGCTTTCAACCCCGTTCGCACCAATATTATGCCTCAAAAACAACGGAAAAAGGTATTGTTTCAAGATTGAAGAGTGTAGTTGTGCCTAATTTGTGATTTTAGAATTTGAGAGATTCAGGATTTTCTAGATGAGTTCAGCATGTGCCTGTTATACTGCACTGGAATGTCCCATCACATTCTACTTAATACTTCATGTTACTTGGTGATTTTATGAATCTGGGAGAGCGTGCAAAGTTACTAGTTGCTATTGCGTCTGTTATGTAATTGTGACTAGTTTTGATTTGCTATGAAGGTTGTATACTTCCATGACCAATCAAGTACATTGTGGCGGAATTACATTGAAATATACTGATGCTTGATATGGTTCACTTGTTGATTCTCTTATGTCTTGTTATTAACAGCCTGTCTCTTATGCTCAACTTGCAAGGAGTATTCATGAGCTAGCAGCCACATCTGATCAAGTATGTAGCTGTTTACATTTTTCTCCTATTAATTAATTAATGCAAGTCTCTCGTGCTTTCAGGTGAATTGGTTTCTTATTGATTTCTCCTTATTTGGTATATCTGTAGAAAAGTTCTCATAGGCAGTTGATACATCATGTATTTCCAAAGCTTGCTGTATACAACTCTGTTGATCCATCTCTAGCTCCGTCACTTCTAATGGTATGGGTTTTTCATAGTCAATAGTCTTGTATTTGATGTTTTGATGAAGTATTGGATTGCACTGTTTCTATTCCAGTATTACAAGTTGTTATTTTGATTAAAAAAATATTCCAAAATTTGAATATTGATATGTTTTATCTTTTGTTGCTGTAAACCTAGCTTGACCAGCAATGTGAGGATAGGACTGTACTACGATATGTTTATTATTACTTAGCCAGAATCCTATCAGATTCTGGTTCGCAAGGCGTAAGCCCAGGTGGTGGAATACCTACTCCAAATTGGGATGCTTTGGCTGACATAGATGCCGTTGGAGGGGTAACAAGAGCTGATGTTGTCCCCAGAATAGTACAGCAGTTAACTTCAGAGGCATTAAATGAAGAAATTGAATGTAAGTTATAAACCTATTTCACTTGCTTAACAAATTAGTATCATCCTTGACTGTTTTAGCCATAAAATTTTTATTTGGCTGAAGAATATGCTTTTCAACAAATAAAATTGGAGACTATTTGAGCTAAGTTCTTCAATGATTTTGACATGTTAGAGTTTCCGTTTCAGAAATCCAATAGTTCCACCCTGGTTGCAAAATATTTTCCTTGTTATTATAAGTTTGGTGACTATTGATTTTATTTGTAGAGATGTACTGCACACAATATCATTTTGCTGTAGGAAACCTTTTAGTTGATCAAAGAGACTCATGTGTTCTACACCCTTGCAAGCATTTTAGAATATTTCAGTATAAGAAATCCACACAAAAAAAAAAAAAAAAAAAAAAAAAAAATCTCCTGCCACCTTTCAAGCATTATACAGGTACCCGATTATTAGTTAGGGATATCTTGCTCCATTTTATAGTGTATCTTAGGGTTTCAAGAGTACACTCTGTTGTGGAGGGGCTTAGTAACGACTGGTTCTTGTGTTTATGCCTTATGGTGCCTTAAAAGGGATAGGAAAAGGATGATATTTGGATGGTGGCTTTGATACTGTGGCACTTCTGGTACCATGGTTGTGCTTGTAGTCTTAATTTGAGTTTTTAGGTTTTTTCTTTTTTTTTGGGGGGGGGGGGGTGGAGTGCAAAATGCTGGCTAATCATGTGCTGGGTAGTTGGGTGATATTCTTGACTTGGTTCGTGAAGTAAGGAAACATGTTCTTTTCAGTCTCCTTTGAAGATGGACCTCTGGAGATGGTGGTCGGAATGGTGTCTTTTACTGGGATTGGCATCTATTTGAGAGATAGAGGAAAGACGCCGAAGGTGTCAATGAGATAATAAATGTTTTCTCAATGAATTTAACATTCTTTCATGAAATGCTATGAAAGAGGTGTACTGGGAGCTGGCAATTAATTGAAACAATTCAAAACTGAAGTCATGTATTATATTGGAAGACATAGTAGTCACCATTGTTTAGTGGGTGTAGAAGCCAAAACCTTAGATGGTAGAAGTTCTGAGTATTTTGGGCGGAGATCTTGAATCAAGTATCATTGGCCTTGGTAGGACGACCCAATGAACACATGCTGTCGCATGCCATGCTCTTTGATCTCCTTGTGTAGCCATTGATATAACTTAACCATGGACTTTTTGTTAGACTCTCAATCTGACTTCAAATCTGTACTTGCCTCCAGTTTCCACTATATTTTTTACGGACTCTAATTGCAGTTAACCTTAGCTTGTTCCTGAGACAATAATTTGATACAGTTAACCATAACTTAATTTTAGATTCTGTCATTCTTTCTCTATTCAACAAAATGCTTGAAAATATTACCGTATATTTATTTGAAGGTGTGATTGTTTGTCATGGTCCTTGAAATAAAATAATTCCTTTTCCACCAAGACAGATTGACCTTAAACTCTTGATAAGTACTATTGATAGTTTTCAGCCAAATTTCCTCTTTGTCGTTAGTGTAGCGATTCAACAGTAGCTGGCACAGCTAGTTGTTATTCTTTCAAAATATTTAGGGAGTATGATAATGTACTTGTTTAGCTCAATTATATTAAAATATTTAACATTTCATGTGAGCTCCTTAGCTAAAGTTGATACTTTGGTAATTAATTGTCTCTCTATTCCTCTGAAGTTCATCCGCGGAGACTGCAAGCGTTAAAGGCTCTTACTTATGCTCCTTCTAGCAACTCAGAAATTTTATCCAGGTTGTACGAAATTGTGTTCAGCATTCTGGATAAGGTTAGTTCACTATAAATTCTTTTCGAACCATATAGATTGCATTAATAAGTTATTGACATTGTGAAACTATTCCGCTGAAACTTTAAACAGTTTATAAATCCTTATATCATAAAATCATCTTCTACAAAGCATTGGACTGAGCCCCTGGAGAGGTGCCCGAGTGACTATATGATTTTGCTCCCCTTTTGGTGCCTGGCCTCCTAGTTGGGGGGCAGGCTTTTGAAGAAGAAGAGGTTGGATTTTCGGTGAAATTATGCAGTCTCACTGTCAAATAGAACATCTTAGGGGCATATATAAGTTTTGCCTTTTGATCTGCCTAAAGATGTTTATTTCATCTGAATTTTAAAATAAAAAAAATAATACAGCTGGTTGGTTTTATTTTGCATCACATTGTCATCAGTCTCACCTACTATGTATTGCAAAAAAAATCAGCATCTATTTATTTCTGTCACTTTCCTTGTAACATATTTCTCGGGACCTTTACGTGACATTAGTTACTTTGTATGATTATTTAAGGTGTCAATTTACATAGATTGCTATTTATTCTTCACCTGGTGGACATGCCATAGAGGAACGTTTAGTCTAAAATGAAAAACTAATTGTTTATAAGTCAAAGACTAGGGATTAGTTTTGTTAAGGCTCATAAAATCTTACTGCATAGATATTATAAGATGTTACTGTTCTTATCATTCTTATGTGGTAATTTTGAAATGAAATGAACTTTGTTCATATATTGCATTCACTGCTGTGATCGCCAAAGATATTGTTGCTGCTGCCATTAACTTTGTTATTGCAGCCATTGTTGTTCTCTTGCTGTTATCATAATATTTTTTGCTGATACTGATGTTATGTTATTATGACGATTATCTTTGGCAAATAAGATATGTATCCTGTTAAGCTTACAGCAAAACCTCGAGTCTGAAGAGTAACATAAACATTTTGACTGCCAGGTTGCTGAACCACAGAAACGTAAGAAGGGTATATTTGGAACGAAGGGAGGTGATAAGGAGGTATTCTAATGAATCACAGTTCATGTATTCAATTTATTTCTAAATTCTGGATTTTGAGCTCTTAGTGGACCTTTCCGGTATGCTGATACTCATACTTCATTTTTTCCATATTGAACTCTGGCTTAAGCCAGGTATAACTGATTGCCATCATACTTGCAAACTACCTTAGAGTTTAGAACATTCTCCCTCTCTTTCTCTCTCTCTCTCTGTGTGTGTGTATACATATATCATGAAACCCATCAAAATAGCATTACCAACTGCCATTCCCAGAACTTCTTTACCATTGAAGAGCATTGCTGTCTAGATTAGCGTTTTGAAGGTGATTTCTTCAAAACCATCCTCTAGTTGCCCTATTCCGTGAATTTGCATTGGATCGTTTATCATCAATTTTATTACCTGTCAATTTATCAATTACTGCTATATTGATTACTCAAAAATTGAAAGTGAGCCAAAGGATCTTCTTTGCATTTCATCCTATCTATATCTTATAGTTCATCCTCTAGGATGTAAATATCTAGTAACTACTGTATAAAGTTCATCTTGTTATCTTAAGGTTTCAATTACTACATGTGTAAAACTATCTACGATGGACAACTATGAAACCTGAATATTTGCTGTATTTTTTATTTGAAGACACAATGAATTCTTTTATTTCAAACGGATTATGGCATTTCATTTCACCTTTCTTTGTTATAATGCAAATTTAACAACAAAACTTTTCTTGGTCCATCTACCTCGTTAACTGTTTCTACATTAAGATGCCACTAGTTTTCTTTATATGGTTTTTATCTCCGTGTTCCTATGATGTTTGAGTTCTTATTATCTCATCGTGATCATTTAAATTATCTATTCACCTCATTGATTTTTATGTTGATGGCAATATAACAGTCAATCATTCGGAGCAATTTGCAATATGCAGCCTTAAGTGCTTTGAGAAGACTACCACTGGATCCAGGAAATTCAGTGTTTCTTCATCGTGCTGTACAAGGGTTAGTTCCTTAACTTTTTGTTGAGTTTTGCTTACAAAGAGTAATGCAATGGCTGTATAAAAGATGGTTTAAGTAGGTTATCTTCTTTTCGCATTTGCTCATAATCCCGATGGTGGTCGATATCTACTTAGCTGATCTTCATGTATTCTATGTACTATGCATACTGCATACATATTAAACCTTCATGGTAGCCCAAATAAGAACTCTGTTTATTTCCTTGGCATCACATTCAAGGTAGTGCAACATCTGTTGATTAGTTGTCGCATATTCTGAGAATGCAAAACAACTATCATTATAAAGAACTAAACAAAACGTAATTCTGCTTTTAGTATTGAAGGATATTGACCTAGTACGAAGATAACTAGCCCAAATAGAAGCTCCCCAACCACCTATGGTGTATATATAGATCTATATACAAAATTACAAGCTAATGATGAACGTTGATTGAAGCTTTATATGGGCTAGTTAGGATGAATTATTGTAATTATTTTCCCAATTCACTTTCTTCGCTTACCCTCTAGAAAAGAAGTCCCTATTTCCGTATTCTATTCTCTTTTACTTTATCTTGATTGGTGTTGGTTGTCTATTCTGGCCATCCAACCTATCCTTAGGTAACACCTTACCAAATTTGAAATTGAATCGTCGTGCTTATTGCAAGTTCCATTTATTGTGATTGGTGGTTAGGATGGATTGGCATCCCTCTCCCTGGTGCTCTCTCTTATGATTCCATTCTAGATATTCTTTACTAGAAGATTCTGAAATATTCTTTAGTACTGTTTGAACAAGTTAATGCCGTTACACTAGAATACTGCATGAGTCAATGAATTTCTGGAATGTATTACTACACCTACGTAAACCGAGAAAGAGTTCGAACAAGTTTACGCTGTTAAACAAGAATACTGCAAGGCACAATGAATTTCTAGAATATTATTACCATACCACCTAAACCGAGAAAGACTTTCAATGGTTCAAGCCTCTGAAACATTTGATTAATTTGGGAAGATAAAGAATCTCAATATTGATAAAAGAAAAACTTCTAAATCTTACTTTTCATCTTTTTGCTGTAATTTGCATGGGATTACACACTGTAATAGATCTCAGTCCTACAATTGAATTTTGTATGATGCGATCAAGGGAATCGGAGCAAATTGGTTTTTATGTACTATGTTTAAGAAAAATAATGTTGACTCAGAGAATTTAATAGCCTATTTGATTTCTAAGGCCAAAGTCGTACAATTTGTAATAATGCTTTTGAGTCGTTCATATTTCTTTTTATCTTTGTACACTATCCTCAAGTAATTTCATATGATGTTTCAGTGTTACGTTTTCTGACCCAGTGGCAGTGAGGCATTCACTTGAAATGCTATCTGAACTAGCCACAAAAGATCCCTATGCAGTTGCAATGGCATTAGGTAATGTGTCCGCCTTGAAATTTGACTGCATCTTGTTTCATGATTTCTATTTTTGCTTTCGTGTCACATTTTGGTGTCACATGATGGATCCACCCTCCAAGTATACGTGTGGGTCTACAGGAAATTTAAATTTTAACACTTGTCAATAGATCTATATGTGTGTCAAAAATGTGACACCAAAGTGGAAGGGACTAGTTCCCACAAAGTAGCGAACCCAGGTTCGAATCCCTGCTAGGGGATGTTCCATATAATATGCCCGGCGCCTCGAAAGGGACTAAGTCAGGTCTAAGACCTGAATACCTCTGGGAAACAACAAAAAATGTGACCCCAAAGTGGGATGGAAGATCCAACCCAAAATTTGACAATGCACTGATTTGACATTTACATAGAACTGGTGTTTTGCTTTCTCAGTTTTCAAGTTGAGGAACAATTTTGAAAGTTTTTGAAGTCTTTTTAGCCTTTTCATTTGAAGAAGCATATTATTCTTGCACTGGCTTACGTTGTTTTTCAAAAGTCCTTATACTTGAAGAAAACATATTCAAGACATTTGGGAGGAAAAAAGTATAACTAAGTCAAATACAGTGCTGTTAAACAAAATACAATGCTTTTGCACCAAAAATTCATTGTGTCATTTAGTGTTCTTGAATTTATGGAGGTAATAGAAAACTTTTATGTTGTTACTAGTTCGAAATACCCTTTTCAATATACCATCTAATATGGTTCTTCTTATGAACTTTACGCGTACTGTTGACGTTAGATTATTCTTTTCACCATTATTTTTTTGCTTTGTGCAGGAACACATGTGCAACCTGGTGGTATAATCCATATCCTCGGCCACTTTTCCTTTTTTTTTCTTTCTTTGTGTAAAACTGGGTTTGAGTTTCTTTTTATAATTACCTTTACCAGAATTTCTATAAATCAGGGGCTCTGCAGGATGTTCTCCACTTGCATGACGTTCTTGCTAGAGTTGCACTTGCTAAGTTGTGCCATACTGTTTCGAGAGCTCGAGCTTTAGATGGTACATATTTCGGATAAATATTAATTTATCTTATTTCTCCAAGTTATAGTTTAAAATGAGTTTCTCAGAGCTTAATGAGTTTATGCATAGATGTTATGTATGTTAATGATGCTTTTGAATGATTGTGAACAGAACGCCCAGATGTCAAGTCTCAATTTAATTCTGTACTCTATCAACTTCTCTTGGATCCCAGTGAAAGAGTTTGTTTTGAGGCTATTCTTTGTGTCTTGGGTAAATTTGATAATTCGGAAAGGTAAACATAAAATATGTGTTACTTTGACCTTTTCTCTTCCAACATTTGCTTGCCGCTGCTAATAAATTAAATTTATTATGTAAAATGACTACTTTTCCATTTTATAACTCTTACTTTTCTACTATTTCTTTGCTTAATCCAGGACTGAGGAAAGAGCTGCTGGGTGGTATCGTTTAAGTAGAGAAATACTCAAGCTTCCGGATGCACCTTCTGTGAAGGACTCAAATTCTGATGGAAAAGATGCAGTTCCACCAAAGGCCAGCAAAGAAAAAAACTCAAAGACTAGACGCCCTCAACCCCTTATCAAACTTGTCATGAGAAGGTCATCTGTCTTCTTTTAATTCTCTGTAACCTACATGCAAACCATACACAAACTATTAACTTTATGTTAGTATCAAATATTCAAGAGTGATTTTAGGATGAGCTTGGAGCATTACCTGGTCTTTTTGCTCTTTTTTTGCAGGTTGGAAAGTTCATTTCGTAGTTACTCGCGGCCTGTATTGCATGCTGCAGCAAGGGTCGTACAGGAGATGGGAAAAAGCCGTGCTGCTGCTTTTGCATTAGGTTTACAAGATATTGATGAAGGAGCTTATGTTAATAAGTTTTCTGAAAACAATGAGTCGTATGAGCCAGATATAAACCCAACTGCACCATCTGAAGGTAATTTTAGTGAAACTTTCCTGGTTATAATTTCCGTTTGTGGTCTTCCAAAAGCGTGTCCACCCCTTGGTTTTTGGGACGAAATGTTGCCAATGCTCAGGATGACTTGATCTTGATATTTTTCTGTGATTCAGTAGGTTGCCCAACGCTTTATTATCTGTTGCATGTGCAAGTTGCTGCTTGAATTTATGCTCTTAAATTTATATACCATATAGTTCTGACATCAACAGCCTTAAATTTATGCTCTTAAGACAAGGCTGATTTTTTTTATTACTTTCCTTTTAATTGGTCCTCCTTTTCTGTTTCTGTCCTGTGCTGCTAGGCATTCGTAGAGTTCCCTCAATGTCTAATGGAATGGGTTCCAAGGACACAATTGCAAGTTTGTTGGCTTCACTGATGGAGGTCGTGCGAACAACTGTCGCATGTGAATGTGTTTATGTGCGTGCAATGGTGATAAAAGCACTGATATGGATGCAAAGTCCACATGAATCTTTCGATGAACTGGGTTCCATCATAGGATCTGAGCTTTTGGATCCATCTTGGCCAGCTACTTTGCTAAATGATATATTGCTTACATTGCATGCTCGTTTCAAGGTACGTTGCAGAAGGTACAAATGATCCCGTTTGATAGTTTTATTCTCCACTGTTTTTGCTTTAAGTGAATTTGTATATTGGAAATTCATTATTAAAACCTTTGTGCTATGTATTCTTTTTTATGTCAGTTTGTGAAGGAATACAAGAACAATTCAGTACAGATTCTCACTCTAGGATTGAATTTATTTCAGTCTTTATAACTGGTTGTTGAGTTATTTTCATTATATCTTTTATCTTGGGGATCATGATTAATAAATGGTAATATGATTATATTGAAGTCTTACATATGATGCGTGCTCAGATTGCAGCCTGTATTTATATATATATATATTATGCTTTGATGGCCTTTCCTTTTAAGATGTATAACTTTTTACTTGTAGAAATGTTCTTTATTGTTCTCTCCTTTTTGTCATATTCTCTTGGATCAGCTAGCTGTTTCTGCATATATGAAGTTGTCTAATGTGTTGGATAGCATGTTCTGGCCTTGAACTACATGATTTTTTCCTTGTTAATTTAAGTTATTACGTGAATAGAGAGCAGTAAAGATTTGTGATTCAGTAAATTTCTCCATTCTCCATCTTTTTGTCGTAGTGCAAATTATAGATCACAAATCATTCTTGCATGAATTTTTGGCACATTTTTTTAATGAATTTCTCAGTCTGGTTGCTTAAAGATTCTACTGAATATTGTAGAAATTTAAACATTCTTAAACTTAGATATTATGTTTCCTTGTGCATACACACATGATGGGTTCTTCTTACCTCTTTCTTTTTCTTATTTGTGGGTTTTTAGGCTACTCCAGATATGGCAGTTACTCTTCTTGAAATTGCTAGAATATTTGCGACTAAAGTTCCGGGGAAGATCGATGCTGATGTACTTCAACTTCTGTGGAAAGTAGGTTTTATCATCCAATCCTAAAACTTATAGGTATTGTTGCTGCGATTTGCTTCTTTGTCTGATAGCTTTGTGTTTCTTAGACTTGTTTGGTAGGAGCGGGTCCTGATGGAAAACACACAGCTCTAGAAGCTGTCACAATGGTTCTTGATTTACCACCTCCCCAACCTGACTCCACCTTGGGACTTACCTCAATCGATAGGGTTTCTGCATCTGATCCAAAGTCAGCACTTGCGTTGCAGAGATTAGTTCAAGCGGCAGTAAGTCATTTCTTCTATTAATGTGGTCTTGTATAGTTATTAGTCACTTCAAATTTCATCAAACTGCTGGATTTATATTTTTTGCATTTGTTGATGTGTATTTTGACTTTCGATCGCATGCAGGTTTGGTTCCTTGGAGAAAATGCAAATTACGCTGCTTCTGAATATGCTTGGGAGTCAGCTACACCACCTGGTACTGCATTAATGATGTTGGATGCAGACAAAATGGTTGCTGCTGCCAGCTCTCGTAATCCTACTCTGGCTGGTGCTCTGACTCGACTCCAACGGTGTGCTTTCAGTGGTAGCTGGGAGGTCTGTACTCCTGTACCTTGCTGTTGTTCCATGTTGTCTGCTCATGCAAATCTGTTAATGGGTTTTTAATGTAGTTTTTGAACAACAATCTAATCATACCTATGTCATATGATTTGAAAAAAATATTGGGATTCTAAATCATTTTCAACTAAATCATCAATTAAATGAGTGGAAGATGGATGCTACCAAATCTAACTTTAAGCTCTTTCTTTTTTCTTGGGAAAGTATATTGTTATTGCTCATTGTTTTTCCTAGAACTGGATTGAATTGGCTGGTCAGGCCGGGTTAAAATGGAATTGGAAACAAGTCAATTCTGGATAGTTCCCTATTAAGTAGGATTAAGCTATGGTCTTTGATTAGATGGTGACACAGAAGTACCATATCCTTTGTCACACTCGTTACTTAAAAGTTAAAGGTACAGAAGAACTAGTCAGTCCTATACCATACTGGAAAATGATGGAAACTCAAAGATCCCGTGACCCTGAGGATAATATAATTGCCTTACTTCTGACTTCAAATTAAGAAAAAGTGGAGAAAAAGAAGAGACTCTTGTTTTCTTTCTTTCTCTGGATACCTTGCACTTCTATTTCCTCTGACCAATCTTTATTGTTTATCACAATAATGATATGTTCTCCAAATGTTTGACAAAGAGAAAACTCTATGACACACCAGTTTGATTTTTGAAAGGGTATGGTATATAAGTGTGAACTGTTTAAATGGGTGAACATGTGGGTTTAGGAGCTTGGATGTCTTGATTCTTTAATTTCTAAGACAATGACACACATGCTATCTAGGTTCTTTCAATGTGCAAAATGATTGATAAAATTGAGTATGTTTGTACCTTTCGTGATTAAAAAATCATGACCTCAACCTGTCACAATCCTGAGCAGTTAGACTGTTAACAACCCAGCAGGCAAGGTGGTTTCTGTTACTCTGCACACAATATAAAAGGAATTATTTTGGGTACAAAAGCATGTGATTTGTTTAAAGGACGGATTATTTCAAAATATTTCTCTTTTGCTGCTTTATTTATCCAGATTCGCATCATCGCTGCCCAAGCTCTAACAACTATGGCAATTAGATCTGGTGAACCTTATAGGCTACAGATCTATGAATTTTTGCACACTTTGGCTCAAGGTGGTGTACAGTCTCAGTTTTCTGATATGCATACTAGTAATGGTGAAGATCAAGGAGCAAGCGGTACAGGTCTTGGATCTTTGATAACTCCTATGCTGAAAGTCCTTGATGCTATGTATAGTGGTCAAGATGAACTTAATAAGTAAGCTAGGAGTATTTCACTTACCTCCTTGGTCTATCTTGATATAAAGTTAATTCCAAACTTAAGGGAATACTTCTACTCTTGAATATTCAGGGAGATGCGCAATCATGATAATGCCAAAAAGGAATGGACAGATGAGGAACTTAAGAAGCTGTACGAAACTCACGAGAGATTGCTAGATCTTGTCTCGCTCTTTTGTTATGTTCCAAGAGCAAAATATCTTCCTCTAGGGCCAACAAGGTACTTACTCTACCCTTCTGCCTCAATTTGTTTTAGCAGTCAAGGTCTCTCTCTCTCTCTCTCAATATGTAAATATCAATTTCTGGTGTTGGTCTCCTAAACTTGAACAGTGAAAGTGAAAAGGGAAGGCATGGGACTTCCATAAGGCAACTGTGGGTGAAAGCTTAACGAATTTAAAAAATTGAAATTTTAAATTTATAGAAAACACCAAATACTGGCTTTAGGCAAAATGATCCTATCAGAAGTTATGGTGGAATTACAATGCTTATATAACATTTGGTTTGGCACAAAACTTTATATAAGTTTTGAAAATTAGAACTCTTACATATGTTTATATTATCGCCCTGAAAAGTAGTGGCTTTAGGCAATGATGGAAATGTCAAAATGATCCTATCAGAAGTTATGGTGGAATTACAATGCTTATATAACATTTGATTTGGCACAAAACTTCAGATAAGTTTTGAAAATTGAAACTGTTACCTGTGTTTATATTATTTGCCTGAAAAGTTTTGGTTTAAAAAATGTCGCATCATTACTTTATATGATAGCATGAAAAGGTAGTTTGAAGGTTTCTATTTTAGGAAACAAAGCTTGGGGACGTTTTGATATGGAAAAAGGAGCTAAAATTGGACGGAGAGCATTACATTCTTAAAATAGATTCTGTAAATTTTATAATCTTAAAATAATGCATTTTTTTTTTATTCCCAAGGATTTTCTACTACGGATCTTTTAACTGAAAATCCACGATATCAGTACCCGCTCTTCAATCTGAGTGGTTAATAATGCACGTAAGTATAAAACTGGAAATACCATTCCAGAAGATCATATCTTATCCACGCTCTAGATCACCTAGTTATTATAAATGAGAATAATTTTTTAGTTCAAATGTTTTACCAGCTATTTTAATAGACCTGTGTCTCAAAACATTCCATTATGCAAAAATCGCGACCCAATTCCTGATCTAACACGCACTTTGTGTCAAGTTTTTTACTCAGGGTCGATGATAATATTATGATGGAAATAACTGTAGCTTCCTTCTGTGCATTACTTGCTTATGACTACCAATCTTATTACTGTTCTAATTAATTCATGATATTTGCTTTTTAAGTGAATTCTTTGCTAAAATATGTTCATTCTTTATGGTAAATATGTTTCTTCTCAGTGTCCAACAAAAGGTTAAGTTCTAATTTTTCCTGTTCCAAAATTTTGCTTAATACTTGTGATGATGTCAGTGAGCGTGTGTTTGCAATTATCATTGAGAAGCTCAGTTGATCTCACCATTTTCTTTTGCTTGATTCTGCCATTACGACAGCGCGAAACTTATTGACATCTATCGCACTCGGCATAATATAAGTGCATCAACAGGCCTCAGTGATCCTGCAGTTGCCACAGGGATTTCCGATCTTATTTACGAATCGACCAAAACAGGGATTTCTGATCTAATCTATGAAAATACCCAAACAAAGTCAGCTGAGCCAGATGCTCTTGATGATGACCTTGTTAATTTTTGGGCTGCGAACCTTGGTGATGCACCTGCCATGAACAGGGTAAGAATCTAACAATCTGTGTCAAGTATATTGGTTATTAGATACATTCAAGAATAACTTTATGGGGCAAAATAATAATAAAAGAACTTCCCGAGAAAGACCTGTTGTGTAGTTTTTGAGGAATGGGGCCACTACCTGCTGTTTGGCTAGCTCTTATCCTAACCAAGTGGCTTATAGCAGTCGTTTTTTGGTGAATTTGATTAGGAATATGCTAGTGTGTTTACGAGGAAAATTACACCATCTATTTGGGAGAAAAACATAGTTTAGAGAAATTCAGAATAGGTATAAACGAAATTTAGATGCAGAAGTTATGTTTACAACTTCAGGAGTCTTTGTGGTAAAAAGGAGGGGAAGGCGCTATTTCCTTTGTTTGGTAGGAAATGAAGGGGGAGGAGGATTGATTGGTCAGTTGAACCCTCATAACCAGTAAACTTAATCCCTCCAAGTCTTCAACCTTGAAGAAGTTGTAGGATAGATGGGAAATGAGTCATGATATTATTTTCCTTTCTTAACTTCTACAGTTGACTACTTCTCAATTTAGTTTTATAGAACCTCATGCTGAAGTTAGCTTTGTCTAAGGTTA
This sequence comes from Penstemon barbatus, assembly GCA_003313485.2. Lineage (NCBI taxonomy): Eukaryota > Viridiplantae > Streptophyta > Magnoliopsida > Lamiales > Plantaginaceae > Penstemon > Penstemon barbatus. The sequence continues at coordinate 17,633,828 of CM064881.1, forward strand.
TGTATCTGCCAGTCCCACTTCAAGGAATTGTGTCAAGGGGATGTCTCATTGAAGCAAAGTTATATGATTTTCTTTTATTTGGAATAAATCTATCAAGTAGCTTCACATTTGTCCATCGTACTTATTCTTCTTGTTTAGTCATTTTGGGTTCTATTTTTATATAATTGTGTATCATTAGGTTAATGAATTTCTAGCTGGTGCTGGTACTGATGCTCCTGATGTTGAGGAAGATAACATTATTTCTAGGCCTTCTACGAGTTATGATGATATGTGGGCAAAGACTCTCCTAGAAACGACAGAAACGGAGGTTAGGAGGCCTGATATGTTGCATGCCTTTCTCTCTTAAATCTGATCTGGGACCGGAAATATTTTAGAAGATTTATCTCTGTTTACAGGAAAATGATGCAAGATCAGATGGGTCCTCTTCCCCCGATTCAGTAGGGTCCGTCGAAACATCCATATCCTCCCACTTTGGAGGAATGAACTATCCATCTCTGTTCAGTTCAAAGCCGTCTGCTTATGGGTCTTCACAGTCCACGGTATGTAACCAGAAAATTGTTTTCTTTCCATATGATAATGGTTAAATTGGTCTAAACACACACACACACCCAAAACCTTTATAGGTTCCTTTTATCAATCATTGAAAAATATTTTCAAACTACAATTTAGTCACCATGGATAAAAAATGGAAAAAGACTAGAAATTTGTTTTGTTGACTAATTATTCTTGAATTTAGGAATGTTTAAAATACTCCTGTTTTCACTTTTCTATACATTAAGAAACATGCTTTCTAGACATCAATCATGCCAGAGAAATACGAACCATAGCTTAGGGAAATTTTTGGTCCAGATGAACCTGGAGGAATGCAGTTTGATAGTTTTTTGGTTATTGGGGTAACTTTTTGTTAGTCGAAATAAGTTAAACTCTCTGAGTTTACAGTGATCATTAATGCCAGGATTTGAGTTAAACTAAATGATTTTCTTAAAGTGAACCTGCCCCCTTCTTTGATTTTGTTAAACACGCTTTTCAAGAGCATTTTAGTGTTTGCATCATCAGAGAGGTATCAAGGAAACTTTTTTAGCGTCTTCGCGGCTTTCTATCTGTACTTGATTTCTTCTTCAAAATGAATACTTGTTCCTGTTGGAAAATGCATCAGGCATGGTCCAGGCAAAATATTCTATGTCCAAGAAGTGTTGAGGGTCCTGTCTTCTGCCCAAAAAAGTTGATTAATATGCTTGCAAACATTTTTTTGTTGCTTATGCAGGAAAGGCCAGGTGGAAGCAGATATAGAGCATACGAGGGTCCTGGTTCACCGGTTGACTCTTTGCGCCTACTTTTATTTCACTTAACTTAAAAATGGAAGCAAAATCTCATGTTTGATTTGTTGCAGATTAGAGAAGAACCACCTCCGTATTCATCACCTCCTCCATACTCATCACCCCTTCATCAAAGATACGAGTCATTTGAGAATCCATTAGCTGGCCCTGGTTCAGATAGTTTTGATGAAGGGCGAACTTCTTCAAGCAATCCAAAGGCTGGAACAGCACTTTATGACTTCACTGCTGGTGGTGATGATGAGGTGAGTTCAGTACACTATCAAATTTCAATTTAATGCTAACATGTGATGGTTTTTTCTTCAATATCTGTGATGTAGCTGAAATCATGTTTTTCTTTCTCCACATTTGGAGATGTTTGTTTTTGGATTTGGCGTGTGGATACTATTTGTTTTTTCTTTCTTTGCAGCTTGATCTTACGGCTGGAGAAGAACTTGAGATTGAAGAAGAAGTAGATGGCTGGTTTTTTGTAAGTATAAATCGAGTTGATATTCTTGGTGATTTGATACATAAATAATGCAATTTACCTGAAAAGTCTGATTAACGTTCACAAAAACATGTTGCTATTTGGCTTTTAAATTTATTTGTATTCGAAGAACCATTATTTCTTCCATTCTGTTGACTCGAAAAGTAAAGAGAAAATAGTACTATATATTTAGCTTTATCAGGTTTGTGGTTTTGATATTTAAAGAAACCAGAGTGCTCAGAGAAATTAAGCTTGTAATCTTTTTCCAGTTTGTCAATTCAAGGAGAAATTCAAGTTTCTGCCCGCATCATGCTTTCTGCTTCTTTTTATTTTTATTCTTATTCTTTTCCTTCTTTTATAGATATGTGAGCGTTCGAATATTAGGATTGTTTTCAATTGATGTTGCTAACGTGTTATCACTGTTGCAGGTCAGGAAGAAACGTCCGGGAAGGGATGGGAAAACGGCAGGTCTTGTTCCTGTGCTGTATGTCACTCAATCTTGATGCTCAAAGCTTTACTTCATGTTGTGTGTACTTTTAGCCAAGACTCACTATACCACATCCTTCTATTAACTTCGGAGAAGGTATGTTAAATAGATCTCTATCTTATTATTATAGATAGATAGTTGTGTCCTATTTTCCGCTGCTTGTTCTTGTTACTTTATAAGCACCAGGTACTTTGTAACAATAACTACACTCTTGATCTCCTTATTATTTTCGAGTTTTTTTATATTCTCTAATTTGCTGTGTTTAAAATCTTCCCTAACAATCAGAATGAATATTCAACATCTATTGATTATAGTCTTTCCTTAAATTGAATTTTTAATAATCTAACGAGGATTAAACTTAGATTAATGGATACGATGTTACTAGTTTAATAAATGTGCGATACTACTCATTCAGTATGTGTACCCACGTGCATAATTTTTTAGCACAAAAAATAAGGACTCTTTTTTCGAAATTTATCTAAATCAAAAGCGAAAAATAAATTTTATTCATGTAATGAGAGAAGTGGAGTAAAAACAAACTACATTATTAAATAACTTTAAATGTGGGTAAAACAGAAAAATAAAAAATGGTGCAACATGACATGATCTTTTTTGGGGGATTGATCTAGAGAAAAAGTGAAGTTTTATCAATGAGTGTGACGGGAGAAGTGAAGGAGTTAAAATACTATATAATTAAATAATTTTAAATGTTATGGGTATGATAGAAAAAATCAAGGAAAATTGATGTAGAATGACATGACTTTTTTTTTTATCTATAATTAAATACATATAGTTCCAATTAATGTGAGTATTTATCTAATTTAATACTAGTCTTTATAATTAGTTTATTTTTGTACTTTGTTACCAAAGAAAAATATTTGATATGGTAATTGATGTAACGATATATTTATCATTTAAAAAAAGAGAAAATGGATAAATTATCCAAATAAAAAGTTAAGGTAAATTTTAATAATGAATGTAATGGGAGAAGACGAGAAGTGGAGGAGTTAATTAAATAACTTTAAATGTTACAATCCATGCTTAAACATGAGAAAAATATAATTTGTATTAATTTTGTGTATTGATCAATCTTGAAGAAGAAGAATGAAGAAGAAAGGAAATATTATTATTGTGTATATTCTGTATACAAAGGGAGAATCGAACCCTAGTATATAAAAAAGACAAAGGCGGTTAAAACTAAGACTAAATCCTAACGGTTAAATACAATCAAATTCTAACCGTACAAAACTAAACTATATACATATTAAAAGAAAGAATAAATAATACATATTTCCCAAATCAAAATAGCCCTAATTTTATTCGATTGAAGCAGGGACAACTCATATGCAATTTAAACTGATGAAGCTTCAATCTATCTCGGGGCCGTTTGGTAGGACCTAATAGGAGGTATTAAGTCATATTATATGAGTTAATATGACTTAATACAATGTTTGGTGGCATTGCTCTAATACCGGGTCAAATGGATTGAATCTTTACGACCCGGTATTAATACTAGATTATAATCCACCCAAGCATGGGTGGATTAGTTAATCCGGGTGAATATGGATTAGGTAAAATGTCACTAATAACCTCAAATTTACATATTTCCTTTTTTACATATCATTAAATATCATAAATTCTTCTCAAATCTTTGAAAATATATAAATATATATCTAAACTCATAATTCTACAAAAGATATAACGGTAGATTGTTTTAATATAATATGACTCAATCAAAGCTACCAAACATATTTTTAATATGGCCTTCAATCCGGCTCCAATCTAATCCACCTTAATCCCATGCACCTTACCAAACGGCCCCCTCCAATATTAAATGAAAGGTAAATTAGGAAAATTTATATATTTGATGATTTCTCTTTTTATATAGCACAGTTAAAATAAAGTCCTTTTATTTCTTGTATTAGACGAGACAACTAAATTAAATTAGATATGCTCTCACATATGGAAAGTCGTCCTTAATTATAATTTTCACATCATCATTAATGCTGTTGAACAATAATAAAGTGGAGGCAATCTTTAGTAGGAGTATTAATGTTTCATAATTTCACATATGTTAAAAAAAAAAAAAAAAAAAAATTGATTGACTAATTACACATAAAGATGACTTTAAGCTTTGTGGGGAAAGAGACGAATTGGTAGCCCCTTTGCAGGAATTGGCATTGGATTCACCACAATTTTCTCATCAGGAATTATTTTCTCCCACCTAAATCTCTTCACAAGATTATGCATAAAAACAAGTATTTCCAGTCTTGCGTACTCTTTTCCAGGACACATTCTTGGTCCTCCACCAAAAGGCACAAATGTGTATGGAGCTGGTCCGGCACCTTCAAATCTCGACGGGTCGAATTTTTTAGGATCGGGAAAATATTCCGGGTTTATGTGGGTTGAATTTGCGCTCCAATATACCTGCATATAAACATAAGTTGTAAGTAGCATAAACTAATTAAATACCCATGATATACATTTGTGGTACTTATAGGCATCTTATGCTGCCCCCTTTATACTAATGAGCATAAAGGGTATTGAGCTTTGTTTTTCAAATCCAATTAATATTTTATGGGGGCGAAATGACACAAACATATTCGCAAGGGGCTAAACTACAATTTGCCCGGGGATTCTTCTATATTTGTTTTTACCTTCCAGCCTTTTGGGATAGAGAAACCATTGTACATGAAATCGGAGAGGACTTCTCTGAAAGCACCTTGTAGGGGTGGTGCAAGTCTTAGAACTTCACAGGCTACATTCCATGAGTATTTCATTTTCTGAATGTCTTCCCAGTTTAATAGTTCACCTGGTGCCTTTGATTCAGCAATTTCCATTTGTTCTATAGATAAACATACACAAAATTTGCAAATTAGATTCCATTTTTCATATGTAAACACTAAAAAGTAAAGAAAGGATACTATAATTAAATTAATAATGGTTGGACAATGATCTGTATACTGGAATAATTAAGAAAGTTAAATTAATATGTAAGAGACTCGTAGCAGATTAGCAGCCTCTACTTTTGAGTTTTGACTCATGAAAGATAGTCTAACAATTTAATTAATTAATTATCACCAATTAAGCCGTATTCCTACGAAAATATATTGTACTGTTGATTCGACTCTCTTTTCTTCGCTCCTCTTAGGCCATCTCCAACCCGTAGGGCTATTCACGGCCCAGGGGTGTCAATCTTCACCCGGAAAATTTGCACCCCCCTGAGCATCGTCTCCAACCGATAGGGCTATCTCCTCCAATAAATTAAAAAAAAAAACTTCCGCACTCTCACCTATATTATCTATAATAATAATAATAATAATAGTAGTAGTAATAGTAGTAATAATAATAATAATAATTTTAAAAATTAGTAATGTATTTCTACATTTTGTCTCAATTGTACATTTAACATTAATGCTATATTAGAGTTTAAATAAAATTAAAATATTTCAAATCAAATTTTAAATGTGGCTAAATAAATTATTATTTTATAGACAAATATATAATTTCAAAATTAATAATGAATAAGAATTTTATTATACTATAATGTTGTTTAAGTTTACTTTCATAGGCAAATTTTTATATCTAATTATGTTACATCTTTAATTTAAAATAAATTGTTATTAAACCTACAACAACTTTTATAATTAAATGTAACTTTTATTTTTAGTTAATTAAAATAAACAAGATATTGTTAAAATTCGTAGTTAATTTTATTAATTTTTTTAACTTTTTTTATTAATAATTTATTTATTAATATTTATTTTTTAATTTAATAAAAAAAATAAAAAAAATGCTCCATGTGGCACCGGCCAAGTGGCACCACCTGGTGCCATGTGGGAGGGACGCGCTAACCAGCGCGTCCCAACTTCAGGGCGATGGGCTGGGTTGTTGACAGCCCAGCCCATCGACCTGGGCTGTCCAAATCCACCGCCCTGGATGGTCTCCAACCCATCCAGGGCGGGCTAGGCCCATCTCCACCCACCCCATGGATGAGTTGGAGATGGCCTTAGAATTGGACGAGTGCAATTAAATTTAGTCTTAGAATTTTCTAATAATATATTTTAGACAGTTCATTTCATTATTTGTAGCATTGGAAATAAAAATTTGGTGGATTTGGTTTTGAAGGCAATAGACTAATAGACATATCACATAGCATTTATAGAATTAAATGGACATTTATTTATAGCACATGCTTTTGACACATCTTTAAGTGCGCCTACTGCCTAGAAAATTAAACACTTAAATTGTTTAGTTTTTGCATATGCAGTACAATAAAAGGTCAAAAGTTAGAATTATAGGGTCTTTCAATTCTAAGTCTTGGTGTTTCCATAATATAAATTTTATATGTTAGTGAAGAAAACAATTACTATCTTTCAAAATTACATAATTCTAGAGATTTAATTGAGTTCAGTAAAATATAATATCAATTTAATCAATCTCAATATAATTTTCTTATGGAACCATATGTCGTGTTCAAACTTGATTTGATTTACGAGTTGATACAACTCAAAACAAACTTCAACATAATCGAGTTTGAATAGTTTTAGTACTCTACAAATATTGTATTATTATTTTAACTATCTCGAATCAAGTTTCAAGTTTCAAATTTGTTTTAAATCTTCTCCGACTAACCAGTTTTATTCTCCAACAATTAACTTCAAATAAGTTGATTTGATTTTTGGACCTACTTAAAATTAATTAGCTTCGGTAATTAAAAAAATAGTCTATAAACTATTATTATTATTATTATATTGAAAATTACTAAAGGAATTGATTTAATTGTACCACTTAAGTAATTCCAAAATCATAGAAGAATAAAAATGATTAATTACGAAACTTACCCTTGTAGACACCTTCATAAATCTCAGGTAATTCTGCAAGAAACTTAACAATAAAAGTGCATGTAGAACTCGCAGTATCATGTCCTCCAATTAACAACCCCAAAATCTTATCTGCAATATCCAGTTCATTCATAAATTTCCCATTTTCATCACTCGTCAAAAGCATATGCGACAGTATATCTTGCGTCGCCGATGCTTTCCCTTCCCCCAAGTCAATTTTTCTCTGTTTAATTATCGAAACAAGTTCTTTCCTAATGTAATTCGAAGCTTTAATCGCCTTATAGAACGGCGTTCCAGGCAAATCGATCGGAATCGAAATCACACCAGACGCCAACAATTCGAACGGTTCAGCGATTTTTTCAACCAGATCCGGATCCTCGACGCTGACGAACAATCGACACGCGATCCAGAAGGTATAGTTCTTCGCTAATGGAAATGTTTCGATTTCGCTTTTATTTCCCCAATAATCGTTGAAATGTCTTTGCGCTATTTCATCCATTACGGCGACGTATTGTTTTAGGGCTTCGGGTTTTAGGAAATTAGGTAGCATTTTTCTCATTTTGATAGCTTCTTCTTTTGAGGATGATTGTGAGGATGAGGAAGGGAATACTTTGTCTACTGAACTAGGCCACCATGCTTGAACTAATTTGTTTTCATTAGAGAATAAGAATTTGTTGCCGTTTGGGCCACAGAAGACTGCGGCCTTTTCGCCTAAGAGATGTGTTCTGAAGACGGTAGAGGAGTATTTTGATATGCGGTCGAATATGAATTTTTCGGGGTGGCCTTTCCATCCGGTGGAGAGGAACTCGAGGCTTTCTCCGATTACGGGGTAGCCTGTTTTGCCAGGAGGGAGAGGGGCGGAGGAGGAGGAGGAGGAGGAGGAGGAGGAGGAGGATTTGTACTTTTTGTAGAAGATGAAGTGGAGGGAGAGGGAAGTTATGAAGATGAAGAGGGAGAGAAGAGTGACATAGAACGAATCCATATATGTCTAATGATCAGTTTGTATTGGTATTGTTGTTGTTGCAGTGGAAGAAGCTGAAACTTAGTTTAGCGGAAATGATATTTGTGTGAGTGTATGTTTGGCAAAATGAGGTTTGGCATATTTATTGGCACATGTAATTACGTAGTGAAATGAAATGAGTGGGAGGGAGATTATGTCAAAACTTGGAATATTTGAAGATATTGGGTGGTAGATTATTTCCATGCATAAGACTTACATGACGTGTTTGCATTGCAGCTGATTCGAGCTTCATTATTTCTTACTTACTTGTTAGTATTAATTACGAGGGAAAAACACTTTTGGTCCCAAACTTGTTAGTATTAATTACTTGTGATCCCATCAAATCATCTGAAACCCCAACATGTAAACTTGAAATATTGAAAAAATTTAGAAAAGAAAGAAGAAAAACTTCAAGTATTGGTACGCACTAAGCAGTGCAAAAAGTTTTCGTCTTGGTAAACCAGGTCTAGACAATATTTTTCTTGTCGAACTATATTATGTTAGGACCTGGTGTAAACGTACGGTAAAGTACTCGGTGTGACAGTAATTACTAAACTTGGGTCCTAGAAAGAAATAATTTCTGGTGGAATAGGGAGTGAGATTGGAAGTATAAGTCAAATTATGGTAGAATACTCATTAATTAAGTCGACTTGTTGTTTGGTTCAAGGGTGGGAAATAAAAAAAAAAAAGAAAAATTACACTAATTTCAAACGTGAGTAACACTTTCACATTTGAGCAAACGATGCTGTAAGTAGTTGCTTTTTGAAGTGGTCAATAAACTTTTTGTGGAAATGTGAAAATATATCTGAACACTTTTGAAATTTTTATGTGCGGAAAATGCTTAAATATTACGTATTGGTATATAATTTGGAAACGGGAATTTTGAAGGCGAAGCGCGTTACCATATGGACCATAAGAATGTTTATACTTAATATACCTTTTTCTCTCAAATAATCACAATATATAATTATTTAGTTCAATTAACTATTGATTGCTCGTCCAAATACAACAACGATACCAAGAGTGTTTTTACCATTTTATTAAATGCCGAAGACTTGAAAAACGGCAATAATTTCCTTTTTCTAATAATTAACTAATGGTGGATTGAGTTACAGACTCAAGCTTTGCCATTTGTTCAATTGTTTTGATATATATATGGTGGCTAGTGGCTACAATTACAATGTTTATTTGCCTTATCAAAATGGGCTGTATGTGTATTAGTATCATACTTTTCTTTTTTCAAAAAAAAAAAAAGAGGGATAGACTCGATTAAATGCAGAAGGCAAATTGATAGGTGCTGCCAAATTTAATGTGATTTGTACGTATAATTGTAATACAGTATTCGTACACTATGTCACTATCATGTCATAAGGAATAAACCATAAGGTCTTAAAGTTGCATATAATAATTAATTAAACATAAAATTGAGTTTGTGCGTTAATTATTTTACAAATCTTTATTTTATATTTGGAATAAACGCTAAAAAAATTTAGAACATTTGTAATTTGAGGGGTTTTATAATTTTCCAGAAATAGTGCATTTCTTTTTGTCGAAAGTTGGAAAGGACAGCAGGATAAATATCTGTTTTGAGGGATAAAAAAAATTAAAAAACCATCTTAAGCTAGGGATGAATGATATATATAGTGACATAACTTGAGGGACTGTTTATGTGATTTATTAAGTATGAATTCAATCGAGATATGATTGAGCTAATTACTAGAGACAAAATTTAGCATCTAGCTATTTTAGATATTCCATCAATTGATGGTCATCTTTCCAATCAAAGTTTGTTTCCTACATGATGATAATTGACAAAAAAAGAAAATAGATGTACCACTTTGAAAGATAATCAAATGTATTTCCGAAACATGATATTCTCATTTTTGTTCCATGCGAATCAATATTTTGACTTGAGCTGACCATTTAAGTACCGAATTCCGGATTAATCTCTCTTAGAGCATGTTGGGTTTTTTTTTTTTTATTATTATTATTGGTTTTCTTTTTTTCATTGAAGTTCGTTCGCCATATGTCTTCTTACTGTTACTAATTGTTGAAGTAATTGATATCGATAATTCCATATATATGTTGTAAATCTCAATCATAGTTCATGACATAATTAAAGGTGATGATAATGGGAAATGAAAATTGTTACTATTGCCAATCGAAATTGACTATGGACTTTTGATATTTTAATGTCAAGAGAAGTTTGTCGTGTCGCTTAAAGCATGATAATATGATAGTTGAGCTCTAAAAAAGTTTGATATTACCAAGTTATAATTAATTATTAAATCCTTCTCACTAAGATATTGTAGCGTTATTTTTTTCTTTATGAAAAAATCGATTAAGGAAAGTCTCGGAAGTTTAAGGCATTTCCCAAAATTATTTTGCGTTTGGGAAAAAACAAAATAAATTCGTTTTTTATTTTCTGAAATAAATTTATTCTCTCTCAATTTTTTAAATTTAATTTTCCAAAAGTCAAACAAACAACAAGTTACATGTCTCTAAAAAAGGAACTTATACAAATTTTACTTTGATTTGACATAAAATTTCGTATCTCTTATATTGAGACTAAATATCTCACGTGGGTTGAAAATCATAGTTAAGTCTACATTATAAGGGCTTGGACAATCATCACCTCATAACTAGCTTTGGAGCTGTGTTAGACTCAAATCATGTAAGTGGACTTAGCACAATATTCTTATATCTTATACTTCCTTCGTCAATTGGTCAACTTGACTAAATTTATAAAAATTATAATAATTAATTTAGAATGATAAGTCACTTAAAAGATTGAAAAGTTTGACCGAGTACTGTAGCAAAGGGAGCAAAAAATGGGACGGAGAGAGTATAATTTATCTCACATATAAACATGATTTGACATAAAATTCTACACATATTACATCAACAACCTCAAACCTAAAAAATAAAAAATAAAATAAAATAAAATTTAGACCTACCTTATTTCTCAAACCTCTCTAAAAAAACTCAAACAAACCATATTACGCAAATCGAAATTATTTCACAAATATCCACCACTCTTTCAAACTATTCTCCGAAATATCAAACAATCAGACCATCTTATTTTAAATCGTACGTTTGCATATATATAGAGCCAAAGGTATTCTTTTTTCCTGGTTTATCCTCTATAGGACTTTTAGACAAAAGATCACCTTTGGCTTCAAAACTATCGTCATGATTAAATGTCACATTGACGTTAGTCTCTTGTGCAAGAAATATATCATTCATTATACAGCTTGACTTTTCTTTCTATTTACTTCTCCTAGTTATAGTACAAGAAAATATGCATTATTAAGGAATAGAAAGTAAATCAAATGCAACTTTCCCTTTTAAATTTTCTTTTTGTCATCATTTAAAAAAATTAATGATGTATTGCACGAGAAATTTTATCTTGGACTGGTATGATCAAAGTATCCAACATATTTATATGCAAGTAAAATACATTTATCTTGTGGTTGCATAACATTTCTCGAAAAATAACCAATCACGTGACGAGTGTAATACATATGCATTGTGATTGGAAGGTTTGATCAAACTCAATTTAAATCCCATATAAAATTCCTTACTTTAAGTTAACAAAGTCATGGTCCATACATGGATGTTGTCCCATTCAATTTTCGATACATTGATATATCAAAAAGGTGAAACCTTATATGTATCTAGTCTGGTCCTAAGTCAAACTCCAACTGTCGCATGTGAATGTGTTTATGTGCGTGCAATGGTGATAAAAGCACTGATATGGATGCAAAGCCCACATGAATCTTTCGATGAACTGGGTTCCATCATAGGATCTGAGCTTTTGGATCCATCTTGGCCAGCTACTTTGCTAAATGATATATTGCTTACATTGCATGCTCGTTTCAAGGTACGTTGCAGAAGGTACAAATGATCCCGTTTGATAGTTTTATTCTCCACTGTTTTTGCTTTAAGTGAATTTGTATTTTGGAAATTCATTCTTAAAACTGCTATGTATTTTTTTTTATGTCAGTTTGTGAAGGAATACAAGAACAATTCACTCCAGATTCTCACTCTAGGATTGAATTTATTTCAGTCTTTATAACTGGTTGTTGAGTTATTTTCATTATATCTTTTATCTTGGGGATCATAATTAATAAATGGTAATATGATTATATTGAAGTCTTACATATGATGCGTGCTCAGATTGCAGCCTGTATTTAAAAAATTCAACTTATACCATTTCTTTATGTAGATAACATATCCCATATTTTTATATACACAACATATATATATATATATATATATATATATATATATATATATATATATATATATATATATATATATATATATATATATATATATATATGCTTTGATGGCCTTTCCTTTTAAGATGTATAACTTTTTACTTAGAAATGTTCTTTATTGTTCTCTCCTTTTTGTCATATTCTCTTGGATCAGCTAGCTGTTTCTGCATATATGAAGCTGTCTAATGTGTTGGATAGCATGTTCTGGCCTTGAACTTCATGATTTTTACCTTGTTAATTTAAGTTATTACGTGAATAGAGAGCAGTAAAGATTTGTGATTCAGTAAATTTCTCCATTCTCCATCTTTTTGTCGTAGTGCAAATTATAGATCACAAATCATTCTTGCATGAATTTTTGGCACATTTTTTTAATGAATTTCTAAGTCTGGTTGCTTAAAGATTCTACTGAATATTGTAGAAATTTAAACATTCTTAAACTTAGATATTATGTTTCCTTGTGCATACACACATGCTGGGTTCTTCTTACCTCTTTCTTTTTCTTATTTGTGGGTTTTTAGGCTACTCCAGATATGGCAGTTACTCTTCTTGAAATTGCTAGAATATTTGCGACTAAAGTTCCAGGGAAGATCGATGCTGATGTACTTCAACTTCTGTGGAAAGTAGGTTTTATTATCCAATCCTAAAACTTATAGGTATTGTTGCTGCGATTTGCTTCTTTGTCTGATAGCTTTGTTTTTCTTAGACTTGTTTGGTAGGAGCGGGTCCTGATGGAAAACACACAGCTCTAGAAGCTGTCACAATGGTTCTTGATTTACCACCTCCCCAACCTGACTCCACCTTGGGACTTACCTCAATCGATAGGGTTTCTGCATCTGATCCAAAGTCAGCACTTGCGTTGCAGAGATTAGTTCAAGCGGCAGTAAGTCATTTCTTCTATTAATGTGGTCTTGTATAGTTATTAGTCACTTCAAATTTCATCAAACTGCTGGATTTATATTTTTTGCATTTGTTGATGTGTATTTTGACTTTCGATCGCATGCAGGTTTGGTTCCTTGGAGAAAATGCAAATTACGCTGCTTCCGAATATTCTTGGGAGTCAGCTACACCACCTGGTACTGCATTAATGATGTTGGATGCAGACAAAATGGTTGCTGCTGCCAGCTCTCGTAATCCTACTCTGGCTGGTGCTCTGACTCGACTCCAACGGTGTGCTTTCAGTGGTAGCTGGGAGGTCTGTACTCCTGTACCTTGCTGTTGTTCCATGTTGTCTGCTCATGCAAATCTGTTAATAGGTTTTTACTGTAGTTATTGAACAACAATCTAATCATACCTATGTCATATGATTTGAAAAAATATTGGGATTCTAAATCATTTTCAACTAAATCATCAATTAAATGAGTGGAAGATGGATGCTACCAGATCTAACTTTAAGCTCTTTCTTTTTTCTTGGGAAAGTATATTGTTATTGCTCATTGTTTTTCCTAGAACTGGATTGAATTGGCTGGTCAGGCTGGGTTAAAATGGAATCTTTAGTAGGAGTATTAATGTTTCATAATTTCACATATGTTCAAAAAAAAAAAAAAAACAAATTGATTGACTAATTACACATAAAGATGACTTTAAGCTTTGTGGGGAAAGAGACGAATTGGTAGCCCCTTTGCAGGAATTGGCATTGGATTCACCACAATTTTCTCATCAGGAATTATTTTCTCCCACCTAAATCTCTTCACAAGATTATGCATAAAAACAAGTATTTCCAGTCTTGCGTACTCTTTTCCAGGACACATTCTTGGTCCTCCACCAAAAGGCACAAATGTGTATGGAGCTGGTCCGGCACCTTCAAATCTCGACGGGTCGAATTTTTTAGGATCGGGAAAATATTCCGGGTTTATGTGGGTTGAATTTGCGCTCCAATATACCTGCATATAAACATAAGTTGTAAGTAGCATAAACTAATTAAATACCCATGATATACATTTGTGGTACTTATAGGCATCTTATGCTGCCCCCTTTATACTAATGAGCATAAAGGGTATTGAGCTTTGTTTTTCAAATCCAATTAATATTTTATGGGGGCGAAATGACACAAACATATTCGCAAGGGGCTAAACTACAATTTGCCCGGGGATTCTTCTATATTTGTTTTTACCTTCCAGCCTTTTGGGATAGAGAAACCATTGTACATGAAATCGGAGAGGACTTCTCTGAAAGCACCTTGTAGGGGTGGTGCAAGTCTTAGAACTTCACAGGCTACATTCCATGAGTATTTCATTTTCTGAATGTCTTCCCAGTTTAATAGTTCACCTGGTGCCTTTGATTCAGCAATTTCCATTTGTTCTATAGATAAACATACACAAAATTTGCAAATTAGATTCCATTTTTCATATGTAAACACTAAAAAGTAAAGAAAGGATACTATAATTAAATTAATAATGGTTGGACAATGATCTGTATACTGGAATAATTAAGAAAGTTAATCTTCAAGTTAACTATTGATTTTGACATCGATCAAATCCGGCAATATATAGTACTATTGCAATGTTACTAATATTGCAATAGACTTATCACGTAGCATTTATCGAATTAAATGGACATTTATTTATAGCACATGCTTTTGACACATCTTTAAGTGCGCCTACTGCCTAGAAAATTAAACATTTAAATTGTTTAGTTTTTGCATATGCAGTACAATAAAAGGTCAAAAGTTAGAATTATGGGGTCTTTCAATTCTAAGTCTTGGTGTTTCCATAATATAAATTTTATTTATTAGTGAAGAAAACAATTACTAAAATTACTTAATTCTAGAGATTTAATTGAGTTCAGTAAAATATAATATCAATTTAATCAAGTTCGACCATATGTCGTGTTCAAACTTGATTTGATTTACGAGTTGATACAACTCAAAACAAACTTCAACATAATCGAGTTTGAATAGTTTTAGTACTTTACAAATATTTTAGTATTATTTTAACTATCTCGAATCAAGTTTCAAATTTCAAATTTGTTTTAAATCTTCTCCGACTAACTAGTTTTATCAATTGAACTCCAACAATTAACTTCAAATAAGTTGATTTGATTTTTGGACCTACTTAAAATTAGCTTTCGTAATTAAAAAAATAGTCTATAAACTAATATTTTTATATTCAAAATTACTAAAGGAATTGATTTAATTGTACCACTTAAGTAATTCCAAAATCATAGAAGAATAAAAAAATAATTAATTACGAAACTTACCCTTGTAGACACCTTCATAAATCTCAGGTAATTCCGCAAGAAACTTAACAATAAAAGTGCATGTAGAACTCGCAGTATCATGTCCTCCAATTAACAACCCCAAAATATTATTTGCAATATCCAATTCATTCATAAATTTCCCATTTTCATCACTCGTCAAAAGCATATGCGACAGTATATCTTGCGTCGCCGATGCTTTCCCTTCCCCCAAGTCAATTTTCCTCTGTTTAATTATCGAAACAAGTTCTTTCCTAATGTAATTCGAAGCTTTAATCGCCTTATAGAAGGACGTTCCAGGCAAATCGATAGGAATCGAAATCACTCCAGACACCAACAATTCGAACGGTTCAGCCATTTTTTCAACCAGATCCGGATCCTCGACGCTGACGAACAATCGACACGCGATCGAGAAGGTATAGTTCTTGGCTAATGGAAATGTTTCGATTTCGCTTTTATTTCCCCAATAATCGTCGAAATGTCTTTGCGCTAGTTCATCCATTACGGCGACGTATTGTTTTAGGGCTTCGGGTTTTAGGAAATTAGGTAGCATTTTTCTCATTTTGATACCTGCTTCTTTGTAGGATGATTGTGAGGATGAGGAAGGGAATAACTTGTCTACTGAACTAGGCCACCATACTTGAACTAATTTGTTTTCATTCGAGAATAAGAATTTGTTGCCGTTTGGGCCACAGAAGACTGCGGCCTTTTCGCCTAAGAGATGTGTTCTGAAGACGGTAGAGGAGTATTTTGATATGCGGTCGAGTATGAATTTTTCGGGGTGGCCTTTCCATCCGGTGGAGAGGAACTCGAGGCTTTCTCCGATTACGGGGTAGCCGGTTTTGCCAGGAGGGAGAGGGGCGGAGGAGGAGGAGAAGGAGGAGGATTTGTACTTTTTGTAGAAGATGAAGTGGAGGGAGAGGGAAGTTATGAAGATGAAGAGGGAGAGAAGAGTGACATAGAATGAATCCATGTCTAGTGGAAGAAGCTGAAACTTAATTAGTTTTGCGGAAATGATATTTGGCATATTTATAGGCACATATGTTGCATGTAAATTAAACGTAGTGAAGTGAAATGAAATGAGTTTGAAGATATTGGGTGGGGCCGTGGGGGCCGGGCGTGCAGGTAGATTAATTATTTCCATGCATAAGCCTTACATGACGTGTTTGTTTGCATTGCAGCTGATCAATTCGAGCTTCATTATTTCTTACTTGTTACTTGTTAGTATTAATTAGGACTCCTGATCCCACCAAATCATCTGAAAAATTATAAGATTAAACCCTAAACATGCATGGAAACTTATAAAATTATAAGATTATAAGATTAATTAGGACCCTAAACCCTAAACATGCATGGAAACTTCAAGTATTGAAAAATTATAACGTAAGTTGTACGTGTCTAATTAATTTCATGGGTATTTTAAATAATTAGATTAAAATTAAACTTTATCATGTCATAAATAAGAATAAATTAACCCATTTTATAGGTTTACCCTTTTTTTTATTTGTTATAACTTATTTTCACTGTTTTTATAATTTTGTCATTTCGTTTTTTTTTTTTTTTTTTAAAGCTATTTTTCTACCAATTTCACTTTATATTATCGATTAAACTTTTTTTTAACTGATTTAACACGTTTTTATCATATTAATCCGTTTTACCATTTTTGCACATTTTTTTACCGATTTGTCATGTTCTTTTCACAATTTCACCTACTTTATTAAATTTTTCACCGATTCATCTGCTTTTCACTCATGTTACTGTTTCACCAGTTTCATCATTTTTTCACGATTTTCACCTGAATTTCATCGATTTCACATGTATTCATTGATTTCATGGGCACTTTTTACCGGTTTCATCCAACTTTGTCAGTGTTCACCAATTTCACCTGAATTTTAATCGATTTCACATGTTTTCAATGATTTTATTGTTTTTTGTATCGATTTCACCGTTTTTCACGAAAATAATTCCATAAAAATTCTTAATTATGCATGTCTTGATATTATTGAATATTCTTTATAATTTTTTTTCTAGCCAAATTAAAATTAAACTATTAGCTAAGTTAGAAGTATTTTTTATTCTTTTGTATTAAGATGCAATTAAAATTTTTTTTTTTTGTTAAATCATGATTTAAGAGAATTTCATTTTAAATTTTTATATTTAGAGTGTTTATGACTTATGTTGTACAAAATCGTTAAATTAACATTTTCTTACTTAAATAAATATTGATGCTAAAATATAATATAATTTTTATATATATTTTTAGGGACTATTTGAAATAGTAGTCCTTTTTATATTGTTCGTTTTTATCTATTATAAGAGAAGAAGATTAAAATTACAGAAATTGATGTAAGAAAGAATTTATAAATTTTAGAAGTTTATGTAGGAGATAAATCTAATAAGATTATATGTCTAATTATACCTCTTCAATTATATTTATCATTGAATTAAATATAATTTTATTATTAAATAAGGATATTTTAGTCAGCACAAAAAAGTTAAGAAATATTCATGTTTTTATAATAGTAGGTAGATAGATAGATAAATAGAGAAGAGATAGTGATAAAGATATAGAGATAGAGAAGAAGAAAAACTTCCAAGTATTGGTAAGCACTAAGCAGTGCAAAAAGTTTTCGTCTTGGTAAACCAGGGGTCTTCACAATATTTTTCTTGTCGAACTATATTATGTTAGGACCTGGTGTAAACGTACGGTAAAGTATTCGGTGTGACATTAATTCGCAATAATAGTAATTACTAAACTTGGGTCCTAGAAAGAAATAATTTCTGGTGGAATAGGGAGTAGTGAGATTGGAAGTTTAGGTAAAATTAGGGTAGCAAGGTCCAAAATAGAGTACTCATTAATTAATTAAGTTGACTTCTTGTTTGGTTTAAGGGTGGGAAATTTAAAAAAAAAAAAAAAAAATTACACTAATTTCAAACGTGAGTAACACTTTCACATTTGAGCACACGATACTGTAAGTAGTTGCTTTTTGAAGTGGTCAATAAACTTTTTGGGCAAATGTGAAAATATATCTGAACATTTTTGAAATTTTTATGTGCGCAAAATGCTTAAATATTGCGTATTGGTATATAATTTGAAAAATGTGATACTTGCCTAGATCAGGTCTTTCATAGATTATGAAAATGTTATATATATTGACATAACTTGAGGGACTGTTTATGTGATTTATTAAGTATTAATTCAATCGATATATGATTGAGCTAATTACTAGAGACAAATTTTAGCATTTATTTTAGATATTCCATCAATTGATGGTCATCTTTCCAATCAAAGAATTGTTTCCTACATATTAGAATTCACCACATGGATTGGGCTAAGTCCACTTACTTGGATTGGGCCTAACTCAACCTCAAAAACTAACTTGTAATGTGAGGATTGCCCAAGACCTTATAAAGTGAACTTAACTATTGTTTTCAACCAATGTGGGATATTTAGTCCATGGATCAAAATTTCGGTTCAAATGTATATTTCGGTCAGTCAAATATTGGAAACTTTTCGAGACTATTCGGAAATATTTCGGGAACACTAAGGAAAATTTGTAAAAAAAGTTACTAAATTTAGGAAAATATCAGAGTTTAAGGCAAATAAGTAGTTTCGGAATTACATCTTGTTTTCGTTTCGCCTGATTCAAAAACGGAAACTTTTCGATGTTTTCGATGAAAAATATGGAAATTTTGATCCATGATTTAGTCTCAATACTACATGATAATTGACCAAAAAAAAATATACCACTTTGAAAGATAATCAAATGCATTTCCGAAACATGATGTTCATTGCTGCTTAAGAATCAACATTTTGGCTTGAGCTGATCATTTACCGAATTCTGGATTAATCTTTCTTAGAGCATGTTGGATTTTTTTAATTATTATTATTATTATTATTATTATTATTATTGATTTTCTTTTTTTCATTGAATTTCGTTCGCCATATGTCTTCTTACTGTTACTAATTGTTGAAGTAATTGACATCGATAATTCCATATATATATATGTTGTAAATCTCAATCATATTTCATGACATAAAGGTGAAGATAATGGGAAATGGAAATTGTTACTAATACAAAGTTATAATTTATTATAAAAAGATATTGTAGCGTAATTATTCTTTTAATTCCTTTTCTTACTTAATAATTTCTTGTCAATTCTTTTTCTTAATAAGTACTTTAAAAAAAATTCTTTCATAATTATTATAAAAAGAATATGGTTTTTTTCTTTGAAATATAATTTTTCTGCTTATTACTTTCTCACTTAGTACATTGCAAAAATGAATTTCACCCCTAATAAAATTGGTCTAGCCCCATCCATAATTTTATATGTATGTGTATATATCTTTTTCTTACTTTTATGTATGATATATAACGTTTTCTATACAATTATGATATTGGTAAAATAATGAAATAGAGTTAAGGATGTACATATACTTGTAAAATTTGCTTCGGCTAAAATAATATTTTAATATTGAAAACTATACAAAAAAATTCACGATTAAATCTTTAAAAGTTAAATAAGTTTGTTATTTAATTCTCTATCTAAAAAATAAAATGTTAGATTTAATTATCAATCTAAAAAATAATATATTAGGAAAATAATATGTCAATATTTAGTTAATATTTTCACCTTTAAAAAAATAAATTAATTATATATTTTTTATAAGAGCGGGTCTCAAATTTGAAATTCGCCTAGGGTCCCGAATGTCTAGGACCGGGCCTGGTTCTATAGGACTATTAGGCAAAAGATCACATTTGGCTTCAAAACTATCGTCAAGTTGACAATTTGACATTAGTCTGTTGTACGAGATACATTAAACAGCTTGATTTTTCTTTCTATTTACTTCTCCTAGTTATAGTACAAGATAATATGCATTATTGAGAAATACAAAGTAAATCAAATGCAACTTTCCCTTTTAAATTTTCTTTTTGTCAACATTTAAAAAAATTAATGAGGTATTGCACAAGAAATTCTATCTATGACTGATATGATCAAAGTATCTAATTATGCAAGTGAAATACATTTATCTTGTGGTTGAATAACACTTTTCGATCGGATCAATCATCACGTGACAAGTATAATACATATGCATTGTGATTTGAACAAACTCAATTTTAATATCATACAAGTAATATTTAGGTCCTTCAATAATGAGGGGAGGAGGAGTTTGGGGTGAGAAGGGGAGGGGAGAGAGGGCAAAGATTTGCCCTTCCTTATTAAATTAAATTTAGAATGGAAAAAAATTGATTTTCAAATTTTGTATATGATTTGATAAATTTATATGTTAAATTAAACCTTTAAGGAATTAGTTTTAATTTAAATATTTTAAATTTGTATTATAACTTATACAAAATGATTAATCGAAATATAAATTATTTTTAGTCAAATAAATGATCTTTAATGATTTTCAAATTCAAGTATAACTTGATATATATAAGTGATTATAATTTTTTTAAATTAAATTATTTTAATAAATTAATTTAACTAAATTATATATTGAAAAAGTTTAGATTTCATTATAGAACAGTTATTGATGTATTGGAAAAAGTGAAACCTCATTTGCATCTAGTTTGATCCTAAGTCAAACCCTAACTTGGTTTGAACACTCTGAACTTAATAAAATCGACACAACCAAATACTTTCATCTCTAAACTCGAACATGCAAAGTTAATCCAATTCATATCACGCATTTTTAAAACCACAAAACCAACCTTCAAATTCAATCGTATTTTAAAGTTTCCTTGAAACCACTCAAATGAACATTTTGAAACCAAATCAAGCAAAACTGGCCAACACTAATCCGTGTGGACACTTTGATTCTCGTTGTTAATCCTGAGTTCCTAGAAATTGACGACATTTGTTAGGAGGGGTACACTCCAAGTCTCCAACTTGCAAATTGCAAGAAAAAAAAATTGGATTTCATAGAATCATATTAACTTTGTCTCGTCTGCTGAAAATGATCCTTCCCAACGGTGTTTGTTGCAAAATTAATGCCATATTATATTATTATTACAAGGAAAAGAAAATTGATTTTTTTATTTACATTTTACGCGTTCAATTGTTAATGATGAGAAGATAACTACACATATGAGATATAGATTGTCGTCTGAATGAAATCTATAAATTTGTCATGTAGGGAAAAATATGCAAAATCCTTCTGTTAAACATATGAGATAACTAAACATTTTTTACTAAACCAGCATTAGTTGAAGTTGTGATGCAAGACAGACCCATTTTAGGTCTATCAGATAAAACGGAAAATTCTTGTCCCTGTTAAAACATTGAAAGCTTTTTTTAGAAAATATGGAGTTTTTTTTTTTTTTTTTAAATTGAAGATAGTTTAGAGTTTCAATACTACTCTATAATTGAAAAGTTAAAACTGAATAATCATACCAATATATCATACTACTCTAAGAAAGACGGATCAACATTTTGACATTTCCCAAATATGGTTTAACCCACCAAACATGACTTTTATAAGAATTAAAAGTAATCATGCACGCATAAATAAATTACACGATTCTCTATTCAAGAAGTGGTACTCCAAGATCTCGTCATCATCTTTTGATATATCAACATCACATCATATACGGCCGATGCACGAAATTATCTCAAACCATTAATAAGAATGACAATAATCTTTCTCAGCATTTTTTGTGCTCAAGTTTAGGATCAGAAGAAGCATAAATTTTCTGACAACTAAATAAGATTCTAAAGTCTAGTAAGTTTGCAAGCCGAGCGAATACACACAGTGAGTGCCTAAATTGTAATACACGACATGAACATAAATTGCAAGTTTTTATTTTAAAGGTAGATTGCAAGAACAGAATGAAAGTTCTCAGTTTCATGGAAAACAAGAATCATACAGACATGGACATTATTTGACGAGCAAGACCAGGTTCTTGTTGCAAAAGCTCTCTCAGGTTGTTCTCAATCTCAGACATCTGTTTTTCCAAGTACTCCTTTGAGGTCTGTTCAATTGGACACAACATATCTCAGTTCACAAAATTATATGATTGAAAGAAAAATGTGACGAGTAATGAGAACTAAAATGCACAAGATTCAACATCCATTACTACCAACTCAAAATAAATGCAATTGACGACAAAAATTAAAAAAACTCACATAAGCATTAAAGTAGGAAGCATTAAACTTGTCAATAATTACTTAGAGGAACATTTCATAGCTTTTGGCTCCACTACTTTGATCTTAGTAGTTAGCTTATTTAGTATTTTTGTATCTTACTGCTCAAAATCTAGTTTCTCAAACTTTTCAGGATGGAAGCTACCTTCCATGTTAGAATGTCCTTAACTGTGAAAGCTTTGTTCTTCATATTGTTGAAGATGAAATCCCATATAACATTTATATTCATCCTATTGGTTATGGAATCTGTGATGCTGTATTTAATAGCAATTGCTCCTAGAACATCTTATAGTTGACTACTTATTTGAATAGAGAATCAAGGTAATTCATTTATCCAGAACCCAAATTGGCAAATGTAAAGAAAATTTGGCAAAGATTCTTGTATCGAGATTCTGTCCTACTAGAAGCTGAGAGACAAAAGTGGTCTGTACTTCTCTTAGATGATAGATCATAGTGAAGATGATGCTTCACCACAAATAAGTAACATATGGTCTCTCTGCTGAAACTTTTCCAAAAAGGTTGGGGAGATGAGGGAACACACATTTGTTTTTCAGAGGCCAAACATAAGGGTTGCTTAAAAAACAAAAAACTCACATAACCACTTCTAGTCTTCTACTTTGAAATCTAGGCTGACCAAAATCAAGAATTCAATTGCCAATAAAAAGTCATAAAACTACTAATTGTTCATGTGTTTTGTTCAATGCTAATTCATTAAGTTGAGATTCTTCTTCATATGAAAGTTTCAAGCAATCATTACTTCACAAAATTGATTTTCTATATTATGCCGTAAAGAAAACATCAATCATGAAAAGCTCCTAGGCTTTTCCCTCCACATTATATCCCCCGTCTTAAACTTTGACTGCTGTTACCCAAATATTACGTATAAAAAGGCATGTTAATTCATAAAATAGATGCAAAGCGACTAAGTTCCACAACTGTAGGTGGAGGTCCTAGTATTTTTTGTCTTATTTACAAGTTTTTGAATATCAGATAATATGTGATTTCTCATACTGAATATGCTCTTTTCCACTTCTTTTAGCACCAAATAACACTGGTTTTACTATAATACAAAATAAGTCTTACTGAAATTGAATATATAAGAAAAAATGAAAGGAAAAGAGATTTATGCCTGGTCCTGCCACCTTAAACTTTGTTGTTTCGATTGTACATTTGTGTGGCTTCTAATTTTCAGTTATGAAATTTAGATATTTACTTATCAAATCAAATCATACTACACCACCCCATTTCTTTCTACTGTCTCTTCCCTAATTGCATATCATTCGAGTTCTTTTAAAAAAGCAAGAATTAAATATCACTTGATCAAAACTGGTTAGAGGAGCTCAAGAAACTAATTTTGCAAGAACAAAACATGGATAGCAATGACACCTGTAGAGAGCCAATAGCAGTTTCACTGTCCTTCAGCTTTTGTTCTTGTTCTTCCATCAAAACTGATTTGGGCTCCAAAACAAACCTGCCCACATCACCTCAAATTCATAATATACAATACAATACATTTATATAAATAACACTCACAATAACCTATATGCAGAATCCATAGTAATTACATCACAAGATCTAACTTACGTTCTGCCAATGGATTTGTATGTGTTCGTATCATCACATAGCTTGAGCTCTTCCAAAGTTAAATAAGCTCGCTTCTTTTCCTTTTCTTTATTTCGCAACTGATTCTCAACCTGTAAAAAACCAAATCCTAGTAAATAACATTGTTTTCTTCAATACTAATCAGATTAAATTTAAAAGACACTGACCTGCTTCAATTTTGCGGTGGTTTCGATCATGCGACCTTGGATTTCAAAAAATGACTACAACACACAAAAAGAAAAATCAATATTTAGGTTTAACTAAGATTTGAGGTAAATTATACTGCGCTTACATTTCTGTTTGCTTCGTCCGCCATTCCCCTCTGAAAAAACTTCAAGATTGTAAAATGTAAAACACAACCCTGAGTACCAATTTTGAAACTTACTTTAAAGTTCAGATCTTGGGCCGGTTGCTACATGGGCTATGCTAGTTTATAATTTAAAGTGGGTCTACTTAGTGGGCCAAAAGCCCAGATGGAATAGCAGTTCTAAGGCAATGAAACGTGTAGGGATAAGCTGGTCCGGTTCGGTTAGTCCAAATCCGTATTTATTTATATTTAATTAGATCCGGACTTGGAAATTGATCTAATTTTCAAAATTTATAATCAGTTCCACCTTGATTATTATTTATTAGAGAAGTATAAATAAACTAATTAACAAGGCAAATATAACTGAAAAAAATGTCCATAATTTTGTTGGGATTCGAATCAAAGCAAAAAAGAAAAATCAATAACTACACATGTAACGATATGTGAAGTATTTATCAGAGATCACTAGTAAATAACAATATTGATAATATATTAACTTCAACTCCTGTTGTTAGAAATACGTATATATATTATCAATATTGTTGTTTGTTTATAAAATATTATTTTTTATATAGTTCATTTATTTGTTACTCAATTAAGATTTTAATGAAATGGATCAACCTAATCTATGAAAATGTTATCTCATACATTTGTTGCATGAATTACTTGGTGTAACATGCATGTAAGATCTATCTATTTTATTTTTTACATATCAATACATGATAAATTGAAATATTGGAGTTGACTCATTTTTATATTTAAGGATTAAACATAATTGCATTCACAAGTTGATCTATATATCGCCCGTGCGATAAATGTACACAATAATTTGACAAAAAACTAATAAATTTTCTTCACATATTTTAATTAGGAATCGGTCTTAATCAAAACATCCTTTTTTTTTTGTTACACTTATCAAAACATCCAATCATGATATATATTTAATAAGTTATCCACCCCATTTATAGGTATCCCTATATACATGTCGCTGTAGATTTAACATTTTTTGAAAAATCATATATACTAGTATTTAGATATGCTGCATTATTGTTCAAAAACATTTTCTTTTTTTTTTTTTTTGGATAATTTTGTCCGTAGACTTTTTTCAATGAGATTGACTTAAATATGTAATGCGTTGAATGAAAGGCTGGCAATATTATAAGAATCTTTGAACGACAACATTTTTATTTTTTCTGCATGTCTGAGTCAGAGAAAATACAAAGAAAAGCCATTGAACCGTGTGGTACTAGTGCAAAGCGCGTACCTGCCCGGTCAACTGTTGATTTATTTTTGCAATGTAAAAAAAGCAAGTTTTGAAAGAAAAAAAAAATTAATATAAAATGAGCTTTCAATAAGCATTGCTTCAAATTACAATGTTACCCTTGTGTTTAGAATGGTTTGAAAGTGGAAGGTAGTCTCTTGTGATTCTCATAGGCGAAATTAAAGTTCGAATCCTAAAATCATATTGATGTTGATTTATACCCAATTAATGCACTCTTCAATTCAAATTATAAATATCAAGTTTAATAGATAAAAAAATATAAAACAAAAACAAAAAGTCTCATCGAAGCTTCAAATATAGGTTCATCACTGGATATTCTTGATTATTAGATACTTATTATTACCTTGTATTCAATACTTGATCAACGAGTTATTGGTCTAATGAAATGGACAAGTTTCTACAATATGCATAATTCATGTTTGAATCCCTATTAGGAGATATTCATACACAATATTTGTTGGGTTTTTTTATGTATGAATGAAATAAATAAGAGTAAGAGGTGTGTCTATTCTGTTCGAAGAGGTACCATTATGGGTGAATGAAATAAATAAAAGTAGGAGATGTGTATATTTGTTCTGGAGAGGTACCCTTTGGACCGAAACATTATGTCATTTTTCAAGAGGCACTTTTGTGTCTATAAATATGAAACAAAATCTAGCAAATTAATAGTAACTAAAGGAAAAATTACTACTCTCGCTTTCTCTTACTTTCATCACAATTTAATATGAAATTTCTATTTGTTCAAGTTCGTCGTGGGTTTATTATAAGCGTAAATAATGAATAACAGTGTTATAGCTTTGGAAAGACTACCGGAAATCAAACTGTGCAATGTGGCAGCCTCAAAAATATTGTCTTCAGGAAATTTATTTCGACAAGCCTCAGTCTAATTTTCTAGTTTTTCACGTATTGATTGAAGTGTTCTTTGGTTGCAATACAAGTAAGTATTTCTTACTAGTTTTTATGTTAAATTATCAAAAATTATTTTATGTTGAGATTAATGTTAAAAATATTTTTATGAAATATATAAGTACAGAAATTGTTAAAAACCAACAGTATTATTAGTCAGTTTCGATTCCCTTTGATTCCAATGTTTGAGTGTGGGTATTTGGAGAATTTGCGTATTTAACAAATTTATCCATCTCATGTTAGTCATTATTATTAAGTGGTTAATTTCGACTATCTTTGATTCCAATGTTTGAGTGTGGTATTTGGAGACTTGGTCTAAATATATTATTGAACGTACAATCTTAAAAGACTATGGGCCTGTTTGTTTGGTGTTTTCCAAAAAAAATTTGTGTTTGGGAAATGCCAAACAAATATATTTTCTATTTTCTGAAGTAAATTTTTTATCTCTCAATTTTCTCAAACTACTTTCTCAAAATCCAAACAAACAACAATTTTTTTTATCTCTAAACAAAACCTATACAAACTCTACTCTGATTTGTCATAAAGTAACCTATCTCTTATACAATTTATCTCACAATAAACATGATTTGACATAAAGTCTTAGACATCTTACACCTACAATCTAATTCTTCCAAAAAACCTACATCTACGTTATTTTTCAAACCACTCTCCCAAAACCCAAACAAACAACATTACGCAAATCGAGATTATTTCACAAACCTCCACTACTCTCCTAAACTACTTTTCCAAACACCAAACAAACAGGCCCTATAAAAGTAGTCATGGTCATGGCCAACCTTATATAAAAAAGTATAACACATATCCTTCTTGATTAATGACGTTTGACAAAACAATTGAAAGCGCAATTATACTAATAGTGAAATTTTGAAAATATTTGATTAGTAACAGTTGATTCAGTGAGGAGAATAATTTATAGATTGTGGTAAAAAAAAATGAGGAAAAAATATTTTTGATACTAAATTTTAGTTAAAAAAACATATTTAATACTAGTCTTTTAGAAAAACATATTTCATACCATAATTCACATCATCTTGACATATTTACTTTTTCTGTTAATTTTCGGATGGATTTCAGCAAGTGCCGTCAATTGTAGGTTTTTAAAACTTGTGCATGTTTTCCGTCTCATTGTCAATTTAATGGGTACATGAACGACACATGCTGAATTTCGTCCAAAAATTGACGGCAAAACTTAACGTGTCAATATTGTGTGAATCATGGTATGAAATGTATTTTTTCAAATAGTTTGATACCAAATATGTTTTAGGGATAAAGTTTGGTATCAAAAGAGTTTTTTCCTCCCAGAAATAACTATTTATTGCTTATGTAGCTTTTGAAATCTATAAAATGATCATGGATGCTAAAAAAAAAAAAACACTTGATTAAAAACATTTTTATATAGGGCTAAATGTGTTTAAAGTAACAATATAGATCTTGAATTTTCATAAGCCTAACTCTCCAGGTTTCCATCTCACAAAAAAAAAGTTTTGATTTAAATTTGCAAAAACTTAATCAAGAAATGTTGGGTTCCAATAAGGTAAAATTACAGAAAACGTCACAAAATAATTACTGATTTTGGATTTTCGTCCCGAACTATTTAACATGGCAAATTCGTCCCGTAATTTAATATTTTTTTGGAATATCGTCCCAAACTAATTACTAATTTTGATTTTTCGTCCCAAACTATAGCAACTGGCCAAATTTCGTCCCATAATTTACCATTTTGTATGAATTTAGTCCCAATATTAAATTTCTAATTTAATGAAAATGACGTTCAATCTTGTAATTAATTTGGGACGAACTTTGCAATATTATATAATTATTCATGTTAAAATTTACCATGTCATGACACTTAAGAAGGCATGTGATAATTCATCGGCAAATGCGAAATTCCGTCTTATAATTATGGTGGGACGATATTCCAAAAAAATATTAAATTACGGGACATAATTCGCCAAATTAAATAATTTGGGACGAAAATCCAAAATCAGTGATTAATTTGGGACGATTTTTGCAATTTTGCCTTCCAATAATTATGTTTTGTAGAACGAAAGTGGGAGGGGTATTCCGGTAAATAGGCCACTGTTTGGATTCGAGATGTTCTTTTCCCAATCCAATCAAAACGACTGGGCCAAAATTAAATCCAAATCCATGCATATCTTCCCTTTTATAAACACGATATAGGAAACAACGTTTCAACTTTCAATCAAAAATTCAAAATACATATACCCCTTCATTTTATACTCCTCCAGTCAGTGTCTCACTCACTCATTTGTCTTTTTGTTTGAAGATAATAAAATATATGTAAACTACATTCCATAATTTTTGAATATTCCGGCAGTCAAATCAGATTCCGGTGACTTCCTTATTCTTGCCGCCGACCCATATGATTTTTCCATATACCAGAGGTTTATTTCAAGTATATGAGTGAAACCCCCGCATAAAATTCCAATCTTGGCATTATTTTTTCTATATTACATTTGAAAATTGAAATGTGAATCTGGTTAGGGTGAAATAGGAAATGGGTTCTTGTCTCAGTGTCGAGGAAGAAGAACATCGGCAAATAAAGAATAATTCTTCAATTACCAAACCAGGTACCTTTGTTTTACACACTGACATTTTCAATTTATATTTAATTTTTTTGATTTGTTAGTTTAAATTCTTTTCTGTTCAAGTGGTTATTTATTGATACTAATGTGTGATCATTCATAAATAATTTGCTTGAAAGATATGAATGAAATAAGAAGCTACCCTTCACGGGGGTGCCCCTTTTCTTCATTAACTTGGAATTTTGTGTAAATTTAACTTTGGTCTATATAAAAATTGAAGATATAGTGTTGGATGATCAATTTATTTTGCTTCTCTTCCATGAGTCCAAGTTTACAATCTGAAATATGAAATTTTTTGGAGGGTCATTTGATCCTAACTTACTATTGGATAACTACTTGCAATATGCTCTTTGAGATTAAACGCAGATATTTACCTCTCAATTTTTTGCCAAATGATTAATGTTATATACTGTTAGCAAAGTTATAATGCAACTCATCTGCAACATATTGTCTTTTTCTAAAATCTTCACTCTGGACAGGTTAATTATCATGTATGCATTTAAACTCATGATCCAAAAGGAAAATGTTTCCTTATTTGTTGGAATGTGTTGATATATAACAAGGATAACATGTCATTTCAATGCTTAATTATGTCTTTCATTTAAAACTTTCAGGTGTTTGTAGCGATTCTACATCTCCTGCAAAATCTGGTTCTGTGAGTTCAAACACTATCGTGGTGATTCCCAAAAATGTAAATGATCTACGTCAAAATTGTGGGAATGGTGATCTTGATATATTCACGTATGAAGAGATGAAGTTGGCCACGAAGCATTTCCGACCAGATCAGGTTCTTGGCGAGGGTGGTTTCGGTATTGTCTATAAAGGAGTTATAGATGATAATGTGAGGCCTGGTTACAAGACAACTCAAGTTGCTATTAAAGAGCTTGATCCTGAAGGTTTACAAGGGGATAGAGAATGGCTGGTAATTTGCTGAGACCTATATTTAATGAATAGTCTTATGAATTCTTTAAACTGTGTTTTACGTCTTTTTTGTATTCATAAGTAAGTTGGTATGCTTTATCACTAGAACTAGAATGTATCAGTTTGCATCTATTAGAATATTTATTCTCCTTCTCTTTCGAAAGGCATGTTCCGACAAAAGAAAGAAGGTGGCATCGAGATATATAAATGTTTTTTTTACTAATTTAGTTTAAATTAAACTTGGTAAAATGAAATTACTTGCATATTTTATAGACCAACTGGAAAAGGGGGATTGGGTTAAACAAGTGAAAGCTGATACAATGTGTGTACGAATAAGAAACTACCCTATTATTATGGTTATCACTTATTGGAAAGTTTGTCAAGATTTTTTATTTATACTGTACCATTGAAATTTCATGCATTAAGTGCGTGTATTTAGTTGCTTACGTCTTAGGTTTCACTTGCAGGCAGAGGTCAATTATTTAGGCCAGCTTCGGCATCCTAATCTGGTGAAACTGATTGGCTATTGCTGTGAAGGTGACCATAGGCTGTTAGTCTATGAATATATGGCATCTGGGAGCTTGGAGAAACACCTCTTCATAAGTGAGTAGCAAAAATAAATCAATATATCATTGTGCAATTACGTTACCTTCATTAAACTTTTTCTCGGACTCTGTATCTGAATGTGAGTGTTATATTTTAATTTTGTTCTCTTAGGAGTCCGTGTCACTTTAACATGGCATAAAAGACTGAAGATTGCTTTGGATGCAGCAAAAGGGCTTGCTTTTCTTCATGGTGTGGAAAAACCTATCATATACCGGGATTTTAAGACTTCAAACATTTTGCTAGATGTGGTTAGTAGTTAGTTGAGCTCCGTGTCTTCCATTACAATTTCCACAAGTATATCTAGCATAAGTTATATTCTTCAATTTTATTGGGTAAAACAGTATATGTATATTTGTCTTGCATCAAAATGATAGAACAATGAGTCTTTGTTATTTGTTGTTCATTTTCATTTTTCTTCTCATTTTTTCTCACTAAAATTAGTTGGTTTTGCAAGTTCAACTTCCTGCAGTGAAATATTCAGGGGCTAATGTTTATGGAATATTTGCAGGATTTTAAGGCAAAGCTTTCTGATTTTGGACTGGCAAGAGTTGGGCCCACGGGTGATCAAACTCATGTGTCAACCCGTGTTATGGGTACTTACGGATATGCTGCTCCTGAGTATGTCATGACTGGTGAGTCTTGTGATGGCGTGTTTGGACCAAATTTCAAGTCCGTTTTACAATCTTGAGGCAAAAAATTGCATTTTTAGTCCCATGGGATTAGACTACGGGTACTTTTGATGCCATGCTTTCGAAATTTCACTATTGGTCCCAACTTTCTGAAACGTTTAGCAATTTTGGTCCTAGCGTCCCCCTTTCCATCCAATTATTGCACTTTTGGTCCCTAGAGTAGAATCTGTTTTGCACTTGTAGTCCCATAGGACTATTTGAATATTGCAATCCAAAATGAATGGAAAGGGGCAAACCAAGAGTGCCAAAAAAAAAAAAAAAAACTATTGGTACTAGAAGTGCGATTTTGTAATGTGTGGGACCAGAAATGCAAAGAGGTCCAACCCTGTGGGATTAAAAGTGCAATTTTTAGCCTCTTCTTATATCATGAATGTGACTGATTGATTTGGTTTTCGTATCCAAAAATTTCAGGTCATTTGACCGCGAGAAGTGATGTTTATGGCTTTGGAGTCGTTTTACTAGAGATGCTCATTGGAAGACGAGCAATGGATAAGAGCAGGCCTAGCCGAGAGCATAATCTAGTCGAGTGGGCTAGACCCATCCTGAACTACAACAAGAAGCTTTTAAGAATACTGGATCCCAGAATTGAGGGGCAGTACTCCACTAAAACTCTTATGAAGGTGGCGAACCTAGCATATCAATGTCTCAGCCAAAACCCGAAAGGGAGGCCTGTAATGAGTCAAGTAATCGAAATTCTTGAACCCCTTGTAACAGAAGAAACGAGCCAAGATGACGCCATACTAGAAAATGGAGGTGGTAGTTTAACACTATACGAAGCTCCAAATGAAAAGAAGATGAACGGACATGGACTTAAAAGCGAGAGTGAAAGAGAAGTCGAGCATGGAAATATTAAACAAGTTAATGGTAGGAGCAAAAGTGAGCCTCCGAAGGAGTTCGAGCTTTACGATCCTTATACAGATTGAAGCATCTTAAAACCGATGTTTAGATAGTTCATTGCTTCCTCTATATTTTGTTTAGTAAACTTCTTTTTCCCTCCTTTTTCTTTAAGAGAGAAAGACAATCTTTTAATGAAACGTGGAATTCTTGAATGGCGTTTCTTCTTACATTTGCAGGGTTGTCCATGTATGTATTTATTTATCTAATATAATATAATATAATATAATAAAAAGAGTACAATACAATTAATACAGTAGTCACACTTTTTGTATCCTTGTTTGGACTTTGGACTGCCGGCTTGAGCTTGCACGTGGATTCGTTTCACATCAGATCTGGATTATTTATTATTCTTTCTTCATCAATGCCTATGCCCCCACCCCACAAGGCCACAAATAGTTGTTTTGTACCTGTGCTTAAACAAATCCCACGTAATTTTAAAAAAAAAAAGTAAAAAATTAAACCCCACTTCTAGAAGACTAGAACAATGATGCAATGAATTGTTCCCAGCTGCAATCAAACCAAACCATAATGAAGAATTCAATTTGATAACGATTTATGATAACAAATAAAGTTTAAACAATATTCATCCATTTACACCCACGACGATACACATCCCTTTCATATACACACCAATTTTTTAAAATAAAATACTCTTCCAGAAAAGAAGTATGAGGACAGCATTATTATTAGTTTATCCAAAAGTACAAAAACAATTGCTTTATTTTTTTTTAAATTGATCTACTAAAGCTCGGACCGAATAGGGTAGTACAGTAATTACTTTTAGTGGGATAAAAAAAAAAAAAATTTTACTTTTATAGCATTATTATTAGAATATTGGTGCATTTTTAGTCTCAAGATCCTCCATTGAAAAGCTTCACGAGTCACATTTCTTAATTTACTTCCTCTCTCTACAGATCAGCATGTACTCACATTGATTAAACATTCTCACTTCCTCATTTCCTCACACAAAGAAGCATTCCCAATCATCACCTCCGTTGTTTATTGTCTTCACGTGAGAATATATTTTATAGTATAGTTGTTGTGTGATTTATGATCTGTTATTGCATTACCGTTTGAGTTCATTTCGGCGATGTAAATTATGTTGATGCTTGATTTTGACCTAATTTATGATCGCCACTTCAATTATTCACTGTCCTAATTTGTATTTAACTTTTTTTTTATCATAATTTGAACGTTTAATGTTGAAGTGTTAAGGAACCAGTAAAATGTGGAAGCTGAAAATTGCTGAGGGATCGAGTCCGTGGTTGCGGTCGGTAAATGGTCATGTTGGGCGCCAAATTTGGGAATTTGATCCGAGTCTAGGGTCCCCTGAAGAGCTGGATGAGATCGAGAAGCTCCGTCAGCAATTTCACGATCTTAGGTTCGAGAAGAAACATTCCTCAGATCTTCTGATGAGACTTCAAGTTCAGTGAGCGTACATTTTTGTGCTTCATTCATCTGAGTTGTTTTGATATTTGATGCTGCTACTATTCGTGTCTTATTCACAAGTTCACTTTCTATTGGTGGACTTGGAATCAAACTTTTATTAGATGACTGAAGAAAAATGTGTTCAATATATTGGTTTTGTAATGTTGTTTTATCAACCTTAACAATGATAATCACGTTAATCCACTAAAACTAAAAGTTTCATATATAAGAGAATGACTTCTTAAATAGCAGTAGATCATTGGTTATGTTCTGTTGGCTATTTTTTTTTATTTTTTTTTGTTATCTATCACATGGATTCACATACATGTTTTTTTGACATCTCTGTGCAACATAATACAGTGAGTCATTAAATTTATCCTAAATTCGTTTGCATTTTAGTTTTCGAAGGAGAACCCAAGAAGTACGTACTTGCCTCAAGTAAAAGTGAAAGATATAGAAGACATTACAGAAGATATAGTAGCCAACACACTGAGGAGGGCTATCAGTTTCCATTCAACTCTGCAGGCTCATGATGGTCACTGGCCAGGAGACTATGGAGGCCCTATGTTTCTAATGCCTGGCCTGGTGAGTTTGGATTCTTTCCATGCTTTTTTATGCTCTATTTATATCATATATTTGAAAAAAGGATCATGAAAATAGATAAAGATCTTGTTCGCCTAGTTTAGGTTATTCAAGGTTAAAGCCCAAACTTACTATGGAAATGACAAAAAAATTAAAGGCAAATAGATTCAAGATTATATGTGGTTCTTATAATTGTTTTTGTGGACCCACTCACCTCACATCTTACTGATCCAATTCATTTCATTTATTTTCATCAGAGTTTTCCTACTTTAGTATCATATTTCTTACAAACTTTAGTGTTGTAGATTCAAGATGATGTCATTGTTTCATCGACTGTAAAATAGTTTGCAATTGAGTTTGCCTTCCCAGCTGGGAAGAAGA
The DNA here is from genome assembly GCA_003313485.2 of Penstemon barbatus. NCBI lineage: Eukaryota > Viridiplantae > Streptophyta > Magnoliopsida > Lamiales > Plantaginaceae > Penstemon > Penstemon barbatus. Next base: position 17,668,811 of record CM064881.1, read on the forward strand.
ATTCATCTTGGAAGCTATCTAGATCTACTGATAACTTTATGTGACCTTTGTCCGTTTTTATTATATTTTTTATTTATTTTTAATATATAATTCTTGAACCATTTTATGGCACAGGTTATTGCATTGTCCATTTCTGGGGCATTAAATGCTATATTGTCGAAAGAGCACAGGCATGAGATGTGTCGCTATCTTTACAATCATCAGGTGAGGAATATACTTTGCTCATAATATGTAATGCTTTCTCTCGTTGTCAAGACGCTATTTACTCCTTTAGTTTTCTCCCTATGTAGTCAAGAACAGCTTGAGTTAACTTTTTTATATGCTATGCTACAGAACAGAGATGGTGGATGGGGTTTGCACATTGAAGGTCCAAGCACCATGTTTGGTTCTGTTTTGTCCTATGTTACCTTGAGGTTGCTTGGCGAAGGAGCAACTGATGGAGGTGGAGCAATGGAGAAAGGGCGCAAGTGGATTTTGGATCATGGTAGTGCCACTGCAATAACATCATGGGGAAAAATGTGGCTCTCAGTTCAGTACTCATCCTATAGCTTGGTGGTTTATATTGTGATAACAGTTTGTAACAACTGTATAGGGAACCTAATCAATTTTCTCTCTCCCTCTCTCTCTCAAATTTAGGTACTTGGAGCTTTTGAATGGTCTGGAAACAATCCTCTGCCACCGGAGATATGGCTTCTTCCCTATATTCTTCCAATCCATCCAGGTAAATGTGCTCATGTGTAACTATTTCCACATTTCGGTTCTTTTTGTTTGTTCTGCAAGTGATGGAAAACTTACTTAAGTTTATACCCTTATTTATTTATGAGTAATAAACCAATACTTATGTAAGTAAGACTGCTTGCCTTATGGATGGTACTGGAACTCCACTTTCCAAAATCTACCTGTGTAGTGTAGCTGTATTTTTGAATTTTTTGCAACTCACTACCTTCTTAATCTCTACTCGGAAAGACTATCTTCTACACTGTCCTCTGGGAGGATGACATTGATAATTATGCTGATCACATCTTCTAATTGCATTATCTGGTAGACTTGAGATTCTAAGAGGCTGAGATGGAGAGAGACTCTCAAAAAAAATTGATTATATCTATTTAAATGTTGGCATCGTATGTCAAATATTGGTTATATCTTTTTTTTAAATGTTGGCATCATATGTCGAATTGCATCTGTTAAGTGATTACTAAAAAACATTCCTCATGTACAGTCGCTTTTTGAACAAAAGAAAATGATTAAATGAGAATTTGTTGAGTCCAAATTCTTTATTTCTAATCTAAATTCTCATAATAGTACCACCATCAATCAAAGGTAACACTTTCTGGCCAAAAAAATCATTTTACTGTAATGCTTTTTGGTTCTTGTTTTCTGCATGGTACTTTAATGGTTTTAGTTTGATAAAAACTATTTTCTCATGATGTAATATTCTATTATGGTTAGTCTGAGAAATTTAGGATTCTTTCCACTGATAATGCAGGAAGGATGTGGTGTCATTGTCGAATGGTTTATCTTCCCATGTCCTACTTATATGGGAAAAGATTTGTTGGACCAATTACCCCAACTGTTCTGGCTTTGAGGAAAGAGCTATATACAGTTCCATATCATGAGATAGATTGGAACAAAGCACGGAATGAGTGTGCAAAGGTTGGTAAGAACCAAATGTTGACTCCTAGAAAAGCATAGATGACAGGTGTCAGGTGTGGTAATTGGTTGCATTTTAAGTAGAATCTTAAGAGGTTGTCTTTTAATGTGCATGATGTATAGAACATTTTATCACGCCAACATTGTAAATGTCACACTGATAATTCTCTTTACGGTTATACTAAATCTTCCCTCTCATGTGGCACCACTGCAGGAAGACCTATACTACCCACACCCACTTGTACAGGATATACTTTGGGCATCTCTTCATAAGGTTGTTGAGCCTGTTTTGATGCGTTGGCCTGCCAAGAAGTTGAGAGATAAGGCTCTTCGCACGGTTATGGAGCATATACATTATGAAGATGAAAACACGCGTTACATATGCATAGGCCCCGTAAACAAGGTTGCTGAAAACATTTTTTAATTATTCAACGATCATTTAGAACTTTTTCTTCTTTGTGAAAATTTGTAATGTTCGTGATTAATTGAGTTTAGAGCAAAGATATATTAGGTATAGATATACATTAATACTTTCATTTGTATGTTATGTGTGCATACTCGATGGAGTGGGTTCGTCAACTCCGAATTCATGCATTACTAAGTCACTGATCTACTGTTGTGAATGCAACATATGATGATCCTTGTAGCCTTATATTTCCAGATTTATGGACATTAACCTCACAATTAGGTCTTATTCATATCAAATCATGGTAATTTCTCCGCTATTTATACTATATCAAGTGAAAGCCAAAAACATTATAGTTACTAAAAAATATTTGTTCTTGTGGGGCTTTTCTAAAATGAAACTTTCAGGTGTTAAATATGCTATGCTGTTGGGTGGAAGATCCAAATTCAGAAGCTTTCAAGTTACATCTCCCAAGAATAAATGATTATTTGTGGGTTGCAGAAGATGGCATGAAAATGCAGGTCAAAATGTTCAATATTTATATTTTTATTCAATACAATGGATTGTTCTGCTTGTGTTTTGCTATTATGTTTTTGGCCAATTTATGATCTTTGAAAGCATATATCTTCTGAATGTCATATAGAGTATGGCCGTAGTGGCTAGGTCTTTTGGGGTCACACGTAGATTATGGAGTCCTATTTGCTTCAGTGGGCTCTCTGCTGAAAGGATATCTTAAATATAGCATCCATTCACATACACAAATAAACTCTGGTGGGCTCGCAGATTTTTCCCGTGATTTGTTAACTTAGTTTTTACGTCTACACCAAATTGCAAATGCGCTAATACCTACATATGTTTGAAGATTTTTTTAATCTTTTCGGCCAAAATAGTTCGGTTGTCCTGTTTGGATACTACAAATCAATTCTCAAAGTTGAGTCGATTGTGGACTCTGGAAAACCTGCCATTAATTGACCTCTTACAAGTGCTCAAGCTGGTGAAGTTATGATATCATATGCACTCGTATTTTAATAAGAATATAAAGCAGGTGTTGTTCATTTTCAATTACTACTGCAAGTTCAGTGTTTTACTCAATGAACTTTAGCAGACCTAATATTGGGAATATTGCTCATTGCAGGGATACAATGGAAGTCAATTATGGGACACTGCTTTTGCTGCTCAAGCTATAATTTCAGCAGACCTTGGCGAGGAATTTGGCCCCACTATTAGGAAAGCACATATGTACATAAAAAATTCACAGGTCAATCTTGAGTCCCTGTTGAATGTCATTCAGTGTCTATTTTCTTATAGTTGTTACTTCTGACATTTTTGTATTATTATCATATAATCCCTTTCTTTTAATTTAAAGGTGTTAGACGACTGTCCTGGCGATCTAGATTTTTGGTATCGTCACATTTCCAAAGGCGCTTGGCCGTTTTCAACTGCAGACCATGGTTGGCCTATTTCAGATTGCACGGCCGAGGGACTAAAAGTAAAGAGTTATTTAAACTGAAGTGTTTCCTTAATATCTGTATACTATAGTATTATTTTTCCTGCTAACCAGCCTATTATTTTAGGCAGTTTTATTACTATCGAAATTACCAGCAGAAATTGTCGGTGAACCACTGGATGCAAAGCGATTATATGATGCTGTAAATGTTATCCTTTCGCTACAGGTACTAGAATTTGTGACTTAATAGTTTCCGCTGCAGTGACTGCCAAAAGTTTCTTTTGTTAAAAATATGTCCTATTTTATGACATCAAGTGGTATTGTAAGCATGTATGACAAAGGAAAAGATGAAGTCCATTAAGATGGAAATCAATACCCAAAGAGAGTTTTTTTTACTATAAATGGAGATTGTAATATTTCAATCAAGCTATGTTCCTAAAACTCTTTTTTCCATGAATGGAAGATACTCAATTGTATATTGAATTGGAGAGGTCTCGAAACTCGCCTTATATGGCTCACTCTAAAAACTTATTGTAACAAAGCGAGCTAAGCTGTATCACAAATTCCAGCTGATAACTTGTGATAATTTCAGCACAGTTGCTTAAATTGAGAGTTTATTGCTCTGTTAAAATTCAGATTTGTGAATACTAACTTCAGGCATCTGGCCTTGATATAAGCTTTACGTGATAAATGATACACTATCTCTACTTTTGAATAATAATTCAAATGTGTAGGAGATAGTTGTTACATGTCTTACACCCCACTTCGGATGCTCGTCCAAAATTTAATATTTACTGAAATTTTCTGAATATAAACCTAATCCCTAACAAAACTAAAATATAAAAGTTCATGAAATTTCCATATAGATTTCATGGGCCATGGTCCTAGAGATATTTAAATGGTTACATTTTTAAACAACTGATGTATATATCCTGTACTTGGCAGAATAATGATGGTGGCTTTGCAACATATGAACTCACAAGGTCCTACAATTGGTTGGAGGTATGTGATTTCATCTGTATACTTACTATCAACTGCAAAATTTCCTCATCTTCTTGGACATGGTTAGGTATTAAATTGTGGTTTCACGTGCTTGTCTTTTAACACCCATTTTCTTAGTGGTAATGTTTACTGAATTTGAACTCTATACTGAATATATAATATGTTTTTTGTTTGACACGACTTCTAAGCTTTGTGCTGTCTTGCTTACATGCTTAGCAATTTATATGTTAACTTATTCTTTCTTATGATTTGCAATTATGGACTTTGGATAGATTATGAAATATGTGAGACATGCTTATGCTGATTTTAATACATGATTTGATCATGAAAATATTATAAATTCTCTAATAACCTCTCTTTTTTTTTTTTGGTGACACAGTTATATTGTACACATCTTGATTTGTTTAGTGCTGTCACTTACTTTTGGGTCGTATTATTAACTATTAACTTCCTATTTTTTTCTTGTCTCAGCAAATAAACCCTGCTGAGACTTTTGGTGACATCGTCATTGACTATCCGTAAGATATATGTGCTTCTGCCTTTATTATTTGTGAAAACACTCTGATGTAATTTGATTTGACCACTTTATTCGTCTAAAAAATCATTTACAAGGTCTGGTGATTTTATTTTAGCTCGTCTCTCCACTATCTAGAAGCAGTCCAAGTTGTATAATACTCTGTATATGGTATTACGATAAAATCATATTTGAAGAGATGCTTATGGGTGGAAGAACTATACAATGAAACATATGGTCTCCAATTCTTTTAGCAATGGATACTACAATTTGCAACATTCTGACTAGTTTGCACTTAAATGGCTTTGTAGCTATGTAGAGTGCACCTCGGCTTCTATTCAAGCATTAATAGCATTTAAGCATTTATACCCTGGTCACCGGAAAGTAGAAGTGGAACGTTGTATTGAGAAAGCTGCTAAATTCATCGAGAAGATTCAAAAAGATGATGGCTCCTGGTCAGTTTGAATATTTGTTGCTTACCTCTTGCCAATACTTTTTCACGGATGGATTCCATTTGGTGATATGCTTGTGTGCCATGATTTATTTCTAGTATTTGACATGTTTGTGGGTTTCTGTGTTAACTATGATTTCTCTTACCCGCCAACAGTTATAAGACAGAGCTGAAAAATATTGTTGTCTATACATTCTTAACGTCAGATATTTGCAACAGGTACGGATCCTGGGCAGTTTGCTTCACTTATGGAACATGGTTTGGGGTAAAAGGCCTGGTGGCAGCTGGGCGAAACTTCAGTAATTGCTCTGGAGTCCGCAAGGCTTGTGATTTTCTGTTGTCTAAGCAGCTTCCTTCTGGTGGTTGGGGAGAGAGTTATTTGTCATGCCAAAACCAGGTTAAAATTTACTGTTCTTTTTTCTTCTGGTGATAAGTGAGTTTGTGGCCAACTTTGTGACATTTGAAAGTAGATTGGGTTATTTGATACCATAATTTTTACCTGAAGTTGATTGATAAACAAAATTGATTGGTAGTGTCAACACTGGAAGACACTACTTTTGAGCAAGGCCCACCCAAGAGTGTTCCCAGATTGTTCAGGAAACCCGACAATAAATTCAAATTGACAAGAGAAAAGAAGAATATGTTCACTAAAGCTTGATATGCTTCTGTGATTCTTGATTTGCATGCTTGAAATGATATACAGAGTCCCTGAACTGTATCTTAGTAACTTGTAATCAATGGGGAAATGTTGATATTGATGATGACTTAATTTAAAAAATTAGAGGACTTCACCTTGATGAATGATGATTATTCATTCTGAAAAATTGCGTACAGTAAAATAATAGTCGGAGAGGCAAGTGTCTCAGAATACTCTGTTGTGCTTTTTCTAGCACATATTGACTATAACTTAATAGATGTGGTCGAATGTTTGCATCAGCTCCTATACTGTCCTGCTAATAATAAATCATATTCCCATGATACTTCTCTATTTTGGTGCTCCATATCCTCCAAAAATATAAAATCAACGAAAAATGGCTCATTACAAATGAAATACGAAAAGTTGAAGGAAAGCTGAGAACTCGTATTCTGAAATGTTCAACTTTGGAAAGATCTTATAGTTATGCACAAATAACAGCTCTTACTGAAGACTCCTGTTTCAAGTTAGGTTAATTCAAGTAAATATTTTCTTCCGTTATCGCAGTGCGACAAGTAAATATCATCAAAATTTAATACTAAGAGAAGGAAGATATAATGTGAGATCAAGCTATCAAAAGGTTTCAGGTTTCTTAAATCATCATGTTATGGCACAATTGAGGAGCCTAAACTATGTTGATGACTGAAGTTTCCTCTATGCACATCAAAATTTCAGCTGTTAGTATAAGTGTGTATAGATCTTGTGTGCTAGTCTCACTTACATGCATAATGCCAGGAAACAGTTCTTTAAGCTAATTGAGTTACTCAAATAACCCTTATGATTTTAAATTTATTTGATACCATGGGTTTGAAATAAGGAATTTCAATATCTAATTAGTGGTCTGTCTGTGCAGGTGTACACAAATCTTGAAGGCAACAAGTCTCATGTGGTAAATACAGGATGGGCTATGCTATCTCTCATTGAAGCTGGACAGGTAATAAACTGACAAAAACAATGTTGATAGCTATTTTTTTTTCTTTTATTTGTTTTTCTGGTATCATACCCTTCATTGCAACTGATTTACATGAACTGTAGCTACATAGGAAAAGCAAGTGCTTGTATTGGAGAATCATCTTATGTATCTCTCTTTCAATGGAATAAGAAATCATTTCCAGAAAAACTGCATTTTTATTCCCACAAAACTATATCCTCATCATTTTTGTTCCCAGACTTTACAAAATTGCACATTTGGTCCCAGATATTTTTGAATATTTTTGCCCTTATCATCCCATCACCTCTTTTCTATCGAATTTTGGACAAAAGTGCAGAACTGAGACAATCTTGTGGGACCAAAAGTGCTAAACAAAAAACATTTATGGGACCAAAAGTGCGGGCCTAAAAGTGCAAAATATTTTAGAAAATTGCAAACAAAATTGTAATTTTTTAAAGTACGGGACCAAAAGCACCGATGGTTCGGTCGTGTAGGACTAAAAGTACAACCATTGACTTTAACAGCACATGTTACCCAAAAGAAAAAAGGCCAACTCTTCCTTTTATTTATTTTATATTTTGATGCAAACGACAAATAATTCATCTTTTTAACCGCTTTCAGGCGGAGAGAGATCCAACACCATTGCACCGTGCAGCAAAAGCCCTAATAAATGCTCAATTTGAAGACGGTGATTTCCCACAAGAGGTAATTCTGTATTTTTTCTTTTTAGTTATGTACAAAACTAATTATAAAATATGAAAATGCTCAAGGCCACATTCCTTCTAAGATGTGCCTAACGTGTATATCTATTATTTTACAGGACATCATGGGGGTCTTCAATAAGAACTGTATGATCACATATGCTGCATATAGGAATATATTTCCAATTTGGGCTCTAGGAGAATACCGTTCCCGGGTGCTACGAGTTGCAGATAAATCTTGAAGTTAATTTTATCAAGTTAGGTATACCAAATCTCAACTGGTTTCATTTCTTCTTGTAGCTCATCTTGAACTCTAGTTGGTTTTAGTTTTTATGTTGTACTACTCAGCTTTGTTCTCGTATGTTAAAATTAAGGCATAAATCCTATACGTTTTGCGTTCGAATTATCTTGCATTTTTTTCACAACTATGGTATTCTGTATTGTGCTTTATCGGGAGGGAATCGTGTAGTTTTGTTTACGTCCTAACTAAGATTCAACGGGGAAATTCAGGTAATGCGATCATAGGTTATTTTGCTACTGTTAGGTGTATCTTGTATGACTATGATTAAATTAGCTGGTGAAATGCATATTGTATCTGAGCAGCTCGCTTATGTATGGATGGATAATTGAGAAAAAAAATTGGGTTATGTTTGGATGCATTTTGGCTCAATCATCTGAGTTTTTGAATTTAGAACTTTGTGATTTTAGGTTTTATATCACTCCAATTTAAATATATTTTCAAGTTTTGACACATCATCGAGAGAATCTTTCCAACAACCAAACCAAAAAGCATCAAATTTTGAAAAAGAAATAAAGCAAACCTCGATATTAGGGCATCTCCAAGAGCCTTGCTAAAACTCAAATTTTAAGAGTTTTACTAAAAAAATGATGAAAAGTGCTCTTCAAGAGAGCTTGTATAATTTAAAAGTTGCTAAAATTTATAACTTTATGGCCAAACTAAAAATGCTAATTGGAAATGGTTGCTGGAAAGTACAAAATCTTTTGTACTTTCTTGCAAATGGAGTAAATTTTATCTGATATAATTAAATTTCACCAGACAAATTCCCCAAAATCCCTCTCTTCAATTCTTCTCTGTACATAAATTAAATTAACTTCTCTGTACATAAATTAATTCATCCGTCAAAAAGCAATTTTTCCCATACAAATTTAAATTAAAATTGTAAATTAAAATTTTATAATTTGAATATCATTATAAGAAATTTGTTATTATCGATAATTAATGTTGTCACAATGATTTTGTGATAATATTTTGATTATTATTTTTGGGGCATCGTTAAATGTCAATGATAAAAATTAATATTTTTTTAAAAAAATTATTTTTTTATTATGAAATAAAATCAATTAATATTACAAATATATCATTATTATATGTATAAAATAAATAAAGTTACTTGTTAAAATATAGACTAGCTGTTGGAGTGAAATTGTATAGTTGTTAAAAAGTAGTCTTTTAAAATATAAACTAGCTGTTGGAAAGCAGAGTAAAAAATGGAAGTGTATAACACTGTTCATTAGTTATATTTTAAGATAGGAGGCTGAAATTTAAGAGTGCTGTTGGAGATGGCCTTAGTGTATTGCATATCTTAGCCAATGGTCGGCTTTTAACCTATGATTTAGGCTTTTATTTTACGTACATACATTTTTTAAGGGGTAAATGCAAAATACGTGTGTTATATTAAACTTGCAAGAAATTATCCTGTAAATTTTTTTTTGTGTTTTCAAAAATCCTGCAAAAAACACCTAATTTGTAAAAAGTAGGTCGATTTGGATCGACATTTTTCAAGAAATCATTTTAAACTTCAAGTGTTTTAAATATTATTTCTTGAAATATGTCGATCTAAAACGACCTATTTTTTGGGTGCTTTTTGCAGGATTTTTGAAAACATAAGGAAGTTTGATATAGTAAAAATTTTACGGGGTAATTTCTTGCAGGTTTAGCATAATACAGGGGCATCTTGCATTTTCCCCATTTTTTCAAGGTAACCAAAGTACTTTATTGATCATCAAATCAAATGTAACAAATTCTTTACAAGTAAATTTCATATCTAGACTTGCTATGTACATTTATAGTAAAATCCAGTTCAATTTTAATTCTAGTTCTGCGATTCCTTTTACAACTTATTCTCTTCTTTTAGACTCTGAACTCCCTATATTACACCCCGCAGCTTGCATTTATGTAGTGATACTTCATTGTTACTCTTTCTCTGTGAATTTTCACTATTGGATCCTTCTTATCAAGAAAATCAAAACATATTTCATCAGTTTTGTGCTTTTGTGTGTTGTGATATATCAATTGAAAAAATTGCAAATTTTTTTTATTGCATGTGTGCTTATCCAAACCTTCACTCTCTGTTACACAACTCCAGAATACACCTGAAAAGAAACACCCAAACTGACAGAAATTTTATGTGAAAGCAAACTAACCCTTCAAAACAATAGAATGATAATACTTCATAATCATATTTTGCATCACAAAAAAGAGTATAATGTATACTAATTTTTTTTTTTTTTTATCCAGACACGCGACTAATGGATAGAAAAGCCATGAATGATTACTAATCAACTTTACACTCATCTTGTATGTAATCTAGAGTCCAGGAATTTCAGAACATTAAGAGAAATAGACATAAAATTTGTGAGCCCGTTATTTGAGGATCTAATAAGTAATTAATTACAAAAATAAAAATAAAATAAACTATAGAAATTAAAATGCAAATTGTACTAGGCTTGCTTGAATTGCTTTTCAGATACTATTATTTTTATTGAGTGAAAGACAAAAACATCCCCCATGTTTTGTCTAACTCCCCAAAACTCATTGTGTTATTTTGACTCCCCCCCCAACCCCTCTCATGTGTTTGGTTTTAATTACCACACTCGCCCTAAGTAGAATTTAGCTTTTGACGCGAAATGACAAAATTATTACTATGTCTTGGCTTTTTTTATATTCATTTTGAAAACTCAAGTATATACTATGATCAATTGTGGTAATTAAAACCAAACACATGGGGTTTTTTGAAGTTAAAATAGCACAAGAGAGTTTTTTGGGGTTAAAATAACAAGGGGTTATTTTGATAGTTAAACAAAGTATAAGGGGTGTTTTTGACTTTTGCTGTCAGAAGTAAAATTATCATATCAAAAGTAAAATGTAAACAAATGCTTGTAATTTCCGCGTTTGAATCACACCCTCTTACCTAACTTAAGAACACGAGGGAATTTTGGGATTAAAATAGCACATGAGTCTTTTTGGGAGTTAGAAAAAACATTAGGAATGCTTTTATCTTTTGCTTATATTTATATAGGAGAGATTTTTACAGTACTCTTAAAATATAATGTATTTAAATTGATTTTCGAAGAGTTTGACCAATAAAGTATAGAGTAATGATGATATTTTTCCTATAAATAAATGTGTCGATTTGTGTCTAAGAGAGTGAGTTTTCTAAAACTGAATTGTTACAATCAAATAAAATATTTCAAACAAAAAAATTCAAAAAGGAAATGAGGTACTTGTTTTGTCTTCCAAAAAAATTTCTCTTGAAACTAAACAACACAAGGTCGCGGAGTTTTCATGACTAGTCACCATTCACCATGTTAAGGGTTTAAGGGATATTTTTTATGCAAAATTGTCCTTAAAAGTGATTTAACATGACAGATGGTGGCTATCCTCACGAATATTTCTAAGGTCGCTATTCTCATTTAGGTTGATTTACATTTAGATCTCCTGAGGTTTAATCATATTATAAAGAAATTCCTATATTTTCAAAAATTATAAAAATATCCCTTGTGGTTTAACAAGTCTTCAAGGACACCGCTACAACTTGTAAAAATGTTTAAAAAAAAATACCTTGTAAGGGGTGTTCTTATAATTTTTTTAACTACAGGGATTTCTGATAATATGACTAAACTTCAGAGGGTCTGAGTGTAAATCACCTTTAATTTATTATAACTAAATAGTGCCTTGTTTGTTTGTTAAAATTAAACAAAACAAATTTCATTTGAATGAATCTAAAATGGGTCAAAGACTCAAAATTACAAATATAACCATCAAGTTGAATGGTATTCTTATATACCAAACGCTCCTCTTAAAATTTCGAAAACCGATGCCAAAGCGCCAAAGCTCGTAAAAGAAAACGACACACAAACTCTCACTGAGCCTCCGCTGAGCGTACGGACGGGTAAGGTATTCTCGAACTCCGCTTCTTGACTTAGTTTTTCTTATTCTCTCAAAAAAAAAAAAAAAAAAAAAATTGGACTTAGTTTTTCTTATAGTGAGATTTGTTCTTTTCATTATTATACTAATTTTTGAATTTGAATTTCAATCAGTAACTCATATTTTATTCATCTAATTGCATTTACTTTTTATGCTTCAATCTCGATGAAATGCTTTATCACATTCTTAATAGGAGTATTTGGAGTAAAATAAGTCTATTGTCCTGGTAATTTTATTGTTTTTCCTTTTGTGAAGGTAGTTTTATTGTTTTTCCTTTTGTGAAGGTAATTTTTGTTATTAATTAATGCATACTTTGCTCGTGTATGTGTTTAGTGTAGCTTATTATTTATTTTGTGTGCTTTTTTAAAACCTTAATAATACTGTAGCATTTTTTGATGGTCAGACTGATGGAAGTTGGAAATTTGGATGAATGGGAAGTTTAGCATAAAATTTAATGTAAACATGGTGAAAGGGAAAGCAAGTTGTAGGGTTTTTGAGCTGAAACAGCGAGTGGTTCTTGCACTTAACAAGCTTGCGGATAGGGATACTTACCTAATCGGGGTCGAGGAGTTGGAGAAAATTGTTGAATGCTTGACGCCTGATGGGGTTTCTCCATTTCTGTCTTGTATATTGGACACAGACTCTCAGCAGAAAAGTGCAGTCCGCAAAGAATGCATTCGCCTCATGGGAACACTGGCAACTTTCCATGAGAGTCTTGTTGGCCCCCATCTTGGAAAGATGGCAGCTAGCATTGTTAAGAGGCTAAAGGATTCGGATTCTGTTGTTAGAGATGCATGTATAGAAACAGTAGGTGTCTTGGCTTCTAAATTGAGTAATAGTAGAAATGAAACTGATGGGGTCTTTACCGTGCTTGTGAGGCCACTTTTTGAAGCCTTGGGTGAGCAGAACAAGCAAGTGCAGTCTGGTTCGGCATTGTGTTTGTCGCGGGTCATTGATCATATTCACGATCCTCCGCCATTAGTTTTGCAGAAGATGTTGGCAAGAACTGTTAAGTTGCTGAAGAATACTCACTTCATGGCGAAACCAGCCGTCGTTGAGTTAAATAGGAGTATTATTCTGGTTTGTCTCTGCCTCAAACACCTATGACTTCAGTTTATTTATTTTTTAAATAGCATTATGGCATATAATCTTTCTCCTGGTTTGTGTAAATAAGTGTTTCATGAGTTATCATCAAGCTACATTGAAATAATAATTCATTTGCTCATAAATAGCCAAATCTACTGCTATGTTCTTTAACAATCACCTCTGATGCTGTGTGGGCTTAGTTCTTAATCTGCAGATTATAGTTCAAACCCATCAATGGGTCTATTAAAATCTCATATTGAAAAATAGATGTAAAGCTTTAGACCAAGGCATCTTTGTGCTGATAATGTAGTCCAAATATCAATGTTAATGAAGTCATTCATCAATCCACTCGGTGTATTGTTAAATGTTTCAGGCTGGTGGTGCTCCAACACATAACTCCTTAAATGCAGCACTGACAAGCATTCAGGAGGCACTGAAGAACAGTGACTGGACAACACGCAAAGCTGCCTGTGCAGCATTAGGAGAAATTGCTTCTTGTGGTGTAGCGTGTTTAGGCTCCTTTCGCACTTCTTGCATCCGATGCCTCGAATCATGTCGGTTTGACAAGGTCAGGAATGCTATTCAACAATTTATTCTCTCAGAAGCTCTGTTGCTAAGTGCTTCATTTTGCTAATCACTCGCTTGCTGCCCCTAAATAGGTAAAACCAGTCAGGGATGTAGCTCTGCAGGCCTTGCAGCTGTGGCGAAATCTTCCTGGGCCAGATACACCTGAACCGTCTGAAGTCGGATCTTCTATCAAAGGTATTCTCTTAAATGCCCTGCTCTGTGATGTGCTTAAAGCTGCCACATGCAAAGACTGATGTTTTTCTAAGAGTTCATCCGTAATTGTGATGTCTTGGTATATTTTTCCGTGATATTTTCTCCTTTTGCTCTTTAGTTATTTTCAATGGTATCTATAACTAATTTACAATTTCTAGCATCTCCGCATCAGGAATTTTGAAGGATTTTTGATCTTTAAAGTTTAGCTGTCCGAAGAGATTTACAGGTTTCTGTAGCGTATTAAGCTACTATAAACTGGAAAGGATTGTATTGGTTACTACACATTGCTTGAATTACACTTCTTCCCTTCACGAATCATACGTTATGACTGGGTCTTTGAGTTTGCAGCAAGTTCAATATTAACTGAAACATAACAAACTGTTTTTTCTTTTGTTGAAAATTTCTTCACGATGATTGATTGACAAGTCTGCTGCTGATAACTAAAAGAATCTATGCATGTTCATAAATTGGATGCAATTGCTGGTCCACTTATAGCTGAATCTGATCTATCTACTTCCAAATCATTATGTGATTGTGATTTTGACTTAAGAGGGACCATTTTTTTAATAGATGCAAAATCTTGTTGCCATTTACATATGTTATGAAAAGGTTTCCTGCGATAATATTAGTTCTCTTCTTCAATATGATGTCTGCATCTGCCTGTTTTCTTCATTGTCATCTTTGGTAGTCCAGACTTTGCGGTTCCAAATGTGAAGTTATTTACCTCCTGCAGAATCCTATTATAGAGATGACTATGGTGATATTACCAGTGTCTATGACTCAACATTGAAGGATATTACACCAAAGAAAACAGGTGGTGAATTGGCTAAGAAAAGGGTTCCTCCCTCTTCTAGAAAAGCTGGTCAAACATGCAGTGAAAAATCTCAGCAATCTGGAGTAACTGACTGGCAAATTGAAATTGCAATTCCTAAGAGTCATAATATTTCAATACATCAGAATGATGAATCTGAGGGTAGTTCTGTCACCAAGAGATGTGAAAGAACCAATGCTGATGTCAGGAAGGTTAAAAATATTGGATATGATTATGTAGAGGTGGATGACAAGCAGGAGTACTCTTCTGTTTCTAATATTTTTACTGAAACCATTAAATCCAGAGTTCTCACAACCCATTCTGATGCTTTTGATGAAGCCAGTTTGGTGAAGTCAACTGGAACTAGTCAAAGGTATGCAGCTGATGAAGTAAGTATTGAAGAGCAAAGATACCTTGCCAAAATGAATGATCGTAGAAGCTTAGAATCCACAGTTACAGAATCACCTTCGCAGGCTATGCATTGTTGTTCTCAAACAGAAAAAGACATGACTTTAATCAAAGAGCAGCTTTTGGAGATTGAAAACAAGCAATCTAATTTGATGGATATGCTAAAGGTAATTGCTATAGTATTCTTAATCTTGAACTTCAATACATTTGATATTCAATATCGTAGATGGCTATCATTATTCAGAAAATGGGATTTGAGACGTATACCACTGCTGCCTTGCCTTGTGGCTTAGACTACAGACCTTCAAATTAATTGTCTTGATAAATAAAGTGCATATAAATATTGAAAGATAGACAAAAACTCAATTAAGCTTTTACGAACTTTGTCTTATTTAGGATATAAATTGCAACAAAACATAAGTATCCGGTGCTGGGAAAGTAAATTGAGATTCTCATAATGAACAGGTGACAAGAAGGGTCTTTGGGTGTCAAAGTATAAAATGGTTTTCCCTATGTTATTGTTTTATCTCCCACTTCAACCATTCAAATCCCATCAAAAACAGCTTGCTTGATTGTGAATTTTAAAAACAATGAATAGAGGAAACTAGACTGGCTTCTCGAGAAGATTAATATAGTACAGGATACTGATAAAACCTTCTTTTTTTGTATTCAGGCATTTACAACCACCATAATGGACAGCATGTCAACTGTACAATCTAAGGTGTCAAATCTCGAACTAGTTGTTGATGAAATGGCACGAGAAATTGTTCGTGGAAGATATTCAGATGCGTCATCAACCAAATTTGTGAAGAGAGGTCCAAGCACTGTTACCCCTAGACTTTCTACATGCACTCCAAGGCCGTCTGTGGATAGTAGCAGGCAACCTCCATTACTGCCAACTAAACATGCAGGAATATGGGAGGATAACACATTTACTAGGAGCAGATCAAGCAGCTTTGGGAAACAATACTCAGACATGTGGGATGATGCGACTCTAAAGCTAAACAACAGTTCTTTGGGGAAGGGCAGTGCTACAAGCTTTTTTCCAGCGATCCGTGGGGATCAAATCCGAAAAAACGAGAATGTCTTTGAGTCAGCTCCTCCAACTAAGTCACGGCTAAATAAATTGGAAACTAAGAACAGCCAATGGAAAGTTATGAATGATTATTTGTCTAATGGGGATCTGGACTCAGCATATACTGAAGCTTTGTGTTCAAGGAATGAAATTCTTTTGTTTGAGCTTCTGGATCGAACAGGCCCTGTTCTGGAGAATATGTCACAAAAGACTGCAAGTAATCTCTTAAGCACTTTGGCTTTATACTTATTGGAGCAAAGATTCGTGAAATCCATAATTCCTTGGTTACAGCAGGTATTTTAATTTGGTTGCTAATTTCCTTTTAACATCAAGACAGGTGGAGAAATAGTTTCTCTCTATACTTTCATTCATGGCGTAACTAGCTGTAGTAATTTGATACATAAGGTTCGTTCAGAGTCGAAAGTGATTTGTGTGCATTCAATTCATCTAGGAACTATCATATATGCACCGTGCATTGGAATGTTTGTTTAGTATTTGTGGGATATCATAACCGAAGTGCTTTAAGAAATCAAAGCATTACTTTATGTACATTTTACATTGTATATATGCTTCCTCTGTGAGCACATGATGATATTTGGTTCTTTACGAGGCTTCATATCTACAGTTTCTCAGTGGTGCTTGAGTATTCTAAATTCATATCTTTCCCTGTGACTAATTATCAACTTTTATCGAATAATCTCTTACCATTGTTGCTTTTCTCCAGCTGGTGGACCTCAGTGACATCAATGGATCAACTTACATGGTCCTTTCCGGGAAAGCAAAGCGAGAGATTTTATCTGCTATCTGGGAAGCTGCCAAATTAGATGTATCTAGCCCTGCAGAAAGAAAATTCTTTATTGAGCTTGGCAAAAGGCTGCGTCAAATCTGGGGTCAGACAACATTTTTCATGTTTTAAAATGGAGTTAATTAGCATGTTCTATTACAAAGTTAATGGCATCGAAATTGCAGATCATGTCTATCAAGACTCCTCAAATATTCGCTTTCTTAAGTGATACTAAAGTCCATGTTATGATACCTATAGACTTTTGATGTTAAAAATCTCTTTGGAACATTATAAATGAAAGGTCAAAACGGTTAAACAGCTGGTTTAGTGATTTTTGTCCCCCCCCCCCAACCAATCCAGGCTTTCATATTTTTCTGAAACTTTCATAATAGGAAAGATCTAATTTGTTGCCTTTTCTGCAGGAAATGGGTCTTTCTAGCTTCAGCTAAAGAAGCATGCCATTGATGCACTGAAAAAAAGAGGAACTGGCTAATGAGGTGCTGTTAAGAAAGTCCAAAAAAATGAAAAAAAAAAAAGTGTTCAATTGATCTAGATTCTAGAATTGTTTCATAATGCTAAGATTTGATTTTCCATTCCCTTTCCAAATTTGAATCAATATGCTATGAATATAATGACTGTTTAACAAAATTTGTCTTTTCTCTCTCTCTCTCACCAAAAAAAAAAAAAAAAAGCCTTTTGTTATCTTCTTTCATTTACTCTGTTTCTTTCTATTGGAATTGGATGACGCCTTTCACTTGGGAAATACATGTAAAACAACATTTTGTACGCGGAGAAAGACAGAAATACTTTTCAGTTACAATTGTAAGTTATCAGGTTATTGAGTTTATTTAAATGACTTAATATTGTCGAGGTGTGCTAGAGCTGATCCAAACATTTAAATATAAATATATAAAAATCCACTATTTAGTTAAGTTATTCTTTTAATTCTGGATAACGTAGGCAAAAGTGGTCTAGTTATAGTACTAGTTTCTCTGAAAAAATCATTTGATTCTAACAAATAGCTTCTTTAAAAAGTATAAAGGAGAGAAATGCATAGAGCCTATTTGTTTGGTATTTTCCAAAAAAATTTCGTGTTTGGGAAATACCAAACAAATATGTTTTTTATTTTCTGAAATAAATTTTTTATTTTTCAATTTTCTCAAACTACTCTCTCAAAACCCAAACAAATAACAATTTTCTTATCTCAAAACAAAACTTATATAAACTTTACTCTGATTTGACATAAAGTAACTTATCTCTTACATAATTTATCTCATAACAAACATGATTTGACATAAAGTCTTACACCTACAACCTAACTCTTCCAAAAAAAACCTACACATACTTTATTTCGCAAACCACTCTCTCAAAATTCAAACAAACAACATTACGCAAATCGAGCTTATTTCACAAACCTCCACTACTCTCCCAAACTACTTTCCCAAATATCAAACAAAGAGGCCCATATGCTTTATGTGCATATGATGATTAATGCATGTGCACAAGAGGATGAAAAATTATCCTATCATATTAATATGTATGCATATTCATCTTACACAGGTGAATTATATTCATAGGGATTTGATGATTAATGCATTTGCATAAGAGGACAAAAAATTATTCTATCATATACATTTCTCTTTCATCCAACAGCCCATATCAAAATAATGTGAAACCTCACCAGCGGCAGTGTGGGAGCAACCTCTCAAAAAATGAGGGGGGCTCCTTGTGCGCAGTGAGTACTGGTCCCAGCCTCTGTTGCCGGTTGAGTTACCATGATTTACCTCCTCTCACAATCCCGTCGGACAGGGGGTGAGGGGCGCCCGGGGTGAGCGATTTCACCTTTTGGAACAATAATGTGAAATCTACGAAAAATAAAGTTCATTCCACTTCCTGACATTCCACTTCCTGACATAAATTTTAAATGATTTTTTGGGAAAATTGTTTTTTTGGTATCATATGATAGGCTGACTCGCACTTTTGGTACCATTGGATACGAAAATGCAAATTTGGTACCATATGATATGTTTTCCTTGCAATTTTGGTACCAAACCCAATTTTTCTACAAAGTTAATGGCAATTTACCCCCTATTAAATGCATAATGTTCAATTTATCCCTCTATAATTTGAAAAAAATCAATTTACCCCCTGTAAAATTTTAATGAAGCAATTTACCCCCTTCAGCCGGAGATTATAACTCACTTGACGAAATTGAGAGTATGCATGCAAACTATTTTATTTAACATAGGGAGATAAATTGCCACATTTATCATAACTCAATGGGTAAAAAATCACATTATCATAATAAAAGTGGATTAAGTGCCGTCTATAAAAATATCAGGGAAGCGATGTGAAATTTTTACAAAATTTCAAGGGGTAAAATTTTTTTTTTTTAAACCACGAGGGGTTATATTGAACATTATGCATTTAGTAGGGGATAAATTGCCATTAACTTTGTAGAAAAATTGGGTTTGGTACCAAAATTGCAATGAAAACCTATCATATGGTACCAAAAATGCATTTTCATATTCAATGGTACCAAAAGTGCAAGTCAGCCTATCCTATGGTACCAAAAAAGCAATTTTCCCAATGATTTTTGTTAGAGTATTTTCAAAATAAAGTTGATATTTTTATTTTAAAAACGAAATAAAGAATAATATTGGTAAGTGGATTCTAGGTTAGTCATAATGAAAGAAATACAATAATAAAAAAAAAAGATGGGGATAATTAGATGATCCTCCCCTGAGGTTTGGGGATAAATATTGCTTAATTCCCTCACAATTTCATAATTATATCCACCTTCATCGAAATAATGTGAACTGACGAGGATCATATGATAATTTTTTATTTTACATCATTTTGTAAGTTTTTCGAAATGACAGAGAATATGGATATAATTATGAAATTGCGAAGGTTTAGACAATAATTACCCCAAACATCTAGGAGGGCCCTATAATTATCCCTACTATAAAAGAAAGGCATGAAAGTTGAATAAAAGAAATTAGGAGCAATAGCGGGAAGCTAAATGATAAAGCAGCCGGCGGTGGTTGCGGGACTGCGGCTGAGAAATCTGATGGAAGGACCTGCTTCTCCTCCACTTAAAGATTATATTCAGTACAACCACAACGACGCTTGCAGCCTTTCCAGATGGACTTCCAGGTCTGTAAATTTACACAAACACCCCTCTCCTCTCCTCCCCGCCACACCCACTCTCACATTCTAGGGACGTTCTATTCATTTCATCAAAAATTTACCTTTTTTCTTGGTTATATTGGATTAATTCTCTATTTTGTATATCAAGGACTCTAGTCTACACGGTGAGGGTTGACTGTAGTGCCTCAGGTGGTAAAATATGTTGCTTTCGTGTTAATCTAAATGGATCTTTTTTCTAAAAAAAAAATCTGAGCTATGTAGCAATTTATTGTTTTCATCGGCAAAATTTGAAGTGTTATTGTACTGATGGGATAACGTTTTATGGCAGAGAAAGTCACCAGTTTATGTATGAAAAGCCATGGCAAAAAGTTAATGATTTTTATCTGGATATGGTGAATGACAGAAGATCACTGTCTGGATTGTTTGGGAAAGAGGTGAGCTTCTAATAACTCTTTATTTAATGTATTTTTGGATATTGAAGTGAGTTTCACAGCTTATGAATTTTGTATTTTTGGATATTGAAGTGAGTTTCACAGCTTATGAATTTGTCAAGATTCATTTGTTTGCATTCATTCGATAACTATCTGGTTAATCTGAAATTTGCTGGTTTCCTCCATTTTATGAGCAAGAATGTCGGAGATTAATAGAAGTTTCATTGGCTAGGGTGAAAAACTTGTATAACCTATCCTATCTCTCCTTTCTAATTATTCAATCAACCTTTGGAAAAGTCCCTTAAACTGTACTGCCATTTAAGCTCTTCTTCACCTTCATTAACAGTTATTTTCCTCTCGGTGGATCGCCGTAGTTTGAAATTGCAGTGGATCCAAATGTTCCTTTCATGGCCTAAAGATTTTTGTTGTATATAACTATGAGTAATTTTACACAGACATATATTGTAATTGATGATGGTGCTGAAACTATAGAAGATTGTGATAAATCTGAGCTGGGGAGCGTCCCATCTAAAGCTAAAGATAGGACGACTGGAAGATGGGCAAGGTTGAATTTCAAGATAGTTTTGTCATATCATGGTGCTTCCTTTGATGGGTGGCAGAAACAACCTGGTTTAACTACTGTCCAAGAGTATGCTTTCTCCCAGTATTACAGTAAATTATTTAGCAAAATTATATTGAGAAAACATGAGAATAGCAGAAGTGAAATACTTGCAAACTAAAACTCCTGCATTCCTAATTTTTCCCCCTATTTGTACTTTTCCAATAAAACATGGGCATGTCAATGTTCATTGTTTATTTCTCCTCTTTTTTTTTTTATCTGAAACTTGTTTATTGATGTGAATTTTGGAAATGGTTGTGGTTGATTTTCTATTTCCAAAACTAATAAACAATCAATTATGAGATATGTAAGCGTTTTGGTTAAACATTTGTCGCAAGAACCTTTTATTTATATGACAAAGTGAATATAGGCTGTTGAATCATTATTATTCATGTGTATACATAGCTTGGAATATTGTCATTATCTTATTATGCATCCATCTGGTGTTATTATATACAGATTGATTGAAAAATCTCTGGGGAAGTTTGTTGATGAAAATAAAGTTCAGATGCTAAAAGAAAAGAAATTACCAATAGATGGCTGTGCTTTAGTGGCTGGGCGTACAGACAAAGGCGTGTCGGCTATTGAACAAGTTTGTTCTTTCTGTATGTTAGTTAATTCATTATGCTTCCACGTCTTCATATATAAATAATGCTGATATATTCATGTACATCTTAGAAGAATGCATATTATGATATATCTTATCTACTTGCATCCCAAGAGGTAACTTTTCCATGTCAGATTATGAACTCCTATTAAGAGTAAATTTTTCCTTAAAGGTTTTATGTGGCTATTCTTTGACAAAAACGATGTGGTTCGACATAATAAACACGAGAAATAAAGTTTAAATTTCTTATATAGCATCTATTGAGGATTGCACTTCGATTATGTTTGCTAAAAAGGCAGTAATTACAGTAATATTGAAAGTACTGCCCCTTTGAGATGTGCCCTCAAGACCCACCGGTTTAAATTAATTTCGTCACTCTATATTTTGTATAGTTTTTTGTGCCCAAATTGAAATATGGTTCGGAATTTTTGTTTGCTTAGATACATGGAGAAAAGATGTTAAAGCTCAAGACATTCAGGATTCAATAAATGGTGCAGCACCAGGGAAGATAAGGGCCATTTCTGTTTCTCAGGTAGCGTTTCAGTTATGAAGCTTGCAGCCACAGTTGTCATACTTAAGAACTTATTAATGTACATGTAATTATATTTTAGGTGACACGTGATTTTCATCCTAATTTCTCTGCAAAATGGAGACGCTATTTGTACATTTTCCCTTTCAATGGTGAAAATGTGGGCAGCCAAGATGGCAAAAATGGTGAATGCTTTAATGAAGAAAACCGTGGGTATTTATACGATAATGATGTTAACAAGGATGAACTGGGAACGGGAAAGAAACCAATCAGTTTTGAAGTAAGCGATGTTAATCGGTTATTACATCAACTTGAAGGAAAGTTACTCTCCTACAGGATGTTTGCACGTGATACTAAAGCTTCAAGAAATATGTAATACTATATAGTACATTATTAATTAGTTCAGAACTAATCCAAGATTAGTTTTAAGTTGTTTCATCATTTAATTACTTTCATGCCACAAATTTTGATTACACTGCAGTGGCCCACCAACAGAGTGCTTTATCTTCCATGCGCGAGCAGCAGAGGCGTATTTACCCTGTCCTAAGGTTTGCCAACTGATATATGATCTCTGTTCTGAATGCTATTTGTTATATGCCATCCATATAAATCATCATCAACAACGTGGGTTGATTTTGATAAACATTTGTTTCTATGATTCTCAAGGATTAAGCTTGACATAAGTGTAGTAATTCTTGCAGGAAGAGTAAATATGATGATCATATTGTATGTAGAAATGTAATTCACTTGTTTTAAAATATAATAAGTTCCTGCCCAATCTTTTTTCATTCTTAGTTCTAATTTTTTTTTTCCATGTTTTTTAAAGGATGGAACCACTACAAAGACAATGTGCATTGAATTGGTTGCTAATCGCTTCTTGCGCAAGGTACACTTTTGTAGCTTTTTGTGTGGAGAAGTCTCATATCTTATGAACATTCTTATTAGGACAGCAATCAAAACCAAACTAGTCGATATCATAGAAGCTTGTTTGAGCACAACCTGATCGTTTTATAGTGTCGAAATTTGGTTTGAGCTAGATTCCATAAGTTAAAAGACTGACAATATATATATATATATATATATATATATATATATATATATATATATATATATATATATATATATGTAAAAATATCGAGCTACTCGAGTTGATTTGTTGCACTCATTCTGTGTATCAAAGTCAATAGAACCGTTTTTTTTCCCTCCAATTTTTTGAGAATTCATGATTGGTTCTTGTGCTTTACAGATGGTTCGAGTTCTTGTAGCAACTGCCATAAGAGAAGCAGCAGCTGGTGCAGAAGAAGATGCACTGCTAAAACTGATGGATGCAACGTGTAGGCGTGCCACAGCTCCACCCGCACCTCCAGATGGCCTTTGCCTTGTCGATGTGGGATATACAGATTTTGACAGGAGAAGTTGCTTAATCTCTTGAACTCATCTCTTTCCTATTTCTACTATTCGGTAGGCGACCGACCACTAACAGTGATTGTATCATTAATTAAATACATGCTAAAAGAAGAAACTGATACCAATTGAAAATATTACCATTTGTTTGGTTTGCTGCTGGAATCTTTTTTTTTTTTCCTTTTGAAGTTGGATCTTGGAAATCTTTCTTTTGGGACTTCTACATAATCTGACTAGTTCGAATATATATTCCAAGTATAAAATTTTAGTCTGATTTTTATATGACTTCTAGGCTGATTTGATTTCGAGTCAGCTTAATCTCACTGTTAATATCCATAACATCATCCAATGTATATAATATCATCCAATGTATGCAAGACTCATAAATGTATATATACTACTTACAATATGTTAAATCCTGGTGAAATTTGATTTGAGTTCTACTTTCGACATTAAATTCTGTCATATTTGATTTGACATATAGTCAAACCTCATCCCACTAATAATTGCCCAATGATCAGCCGAAAAGGCTTACCGTATATTCCTCATTCACAAATACATCAACACCCCATATAAAAGGGAAATTGTTATCTACATCGATCGCAAGGATCACGTAATGCAAAATGTAAATGAGACTATGTTACCCCTTGAGATAAGCGAAAAATCTCATCCTTTGATCCTCGCCATGTTCGAAACTAAATTCTATAAATCTTATGTACATATTGTACTACGTCTCTCGTGCACCCGATGCACGGAATAATCTCTTCATTAAAAAACTAGAGGATGTTAAAAAAAAGGTCCAACTCTCAATCACATAATAATAATTCATAATCAAACCTATTATTGGTATTCCTCTTCTCCTTGATGCTCAAAAGATTTCATTTCAATCCCCTGCCTTCTCTGACCCCAAACACATAGGGCGCGCACACACAAGTGCGCGCACCACCACCACCACCTCCACCTCCGCCGCCCAATCACAATGACTCCAAAGTCGGGATCGCATGTAACCATTCTAATCCTCATAATCCACCTACATTTCATCGTATCCTGGAGCCAATCGGATAAAGAAATCCTGGTCAAATTCAAGGAATCTCTGACAAACACAGGAGCATTATCTCAATGGGACAACAACAACAACCAACCGCCATGCGAAGAAGATCGCGAGATTTGGAACGGAGTTTTATGTGAAAAGGGCAGCGTTTGGGGAATTCAACTGGAGAATATGGGGCTAGGGGGTGTCATTGACGTCGATACCCTCGTAGGATTGAAGAATCTGAGAGCAATTAGCTTCATGAACAATAATTTTGATGGGGAATTGCCTAATCTGTCGAAATTAGGTGCCTTGAGAAGCATTTATTTGACCAACAACCGATTTTCAGGGGAAATTCCGAGGGATATGTTTAGTTCGATGATTGGATTGAAGAAAATATATTTGGGGAATAATAAATTCTCAGGGCCGATTCCTGAATCGTTAGCTAGTTTGCCTAAGCTGAAAGAATTGGAGATGGCGGATAATCAATTCGAAGGTGGGCTGCCTGATTTTTCTAAAGAGCATTTGAAAGTGTTTACGGTATCTAACAATCAATTGGAGGGTCCAATCCCCACAAGCCTTAGTCATATTGAGGCTCCTGCATTTTTTGGTCAGTTTTTCTTTTAATTTTTATTCTATCATTTTTCATAAAGCTCCTTGTATTAATTATTAAATGGAAAAGAAAAAATGCAACAATGAATCACAAAGTTTTTTTTTTTAAAATATGTTTCGATCATCTAAATATTGAAAATTCCATTTCCTTGAAAACAGGCAACAAAGATTTATGTGGGGCCCCACTAAAATCATGCTCATCTCCAAGCAAAGTATCCACATCAACAATAATCATTCTCTCAATTCTAGTAGCCGCCGCATTAGCCGCACTCGTAGCCGTAGTCATCATCCTCCGCCGTCGAAACAACCAAACACCAAGTTATTCCGCCAACCCAAAAGCCATCGCCTCCACCGATCTAGACAAAATGGAACAAGGTGGCCTAACAACCACCACCTCATCAGCATCATCTTCACCCGACCACATGAGCAAGAAATCAGAACAAAGCGTGAAGCTCACTTTCCTTCAAGAAGACATGAGGGACAAATTCGACATGACGGATTTGCTCAAAGCGTCGGCGGAGATTCTTGGTAGCGGCGTGTTTGGATCGACTTATAAAGCAGCACTGAATGAGGGGATGGTGATGGTTGTGAAGAGGTTTAGGCACATGAATAATGTGAGTAGAGAAGAGTTTAATGAGCACATGAGGAGATTGGGGAGATTGAATCATCAGAATGTGCTTTCTATTGTGGGTTTCTATTATAGGAAAGAGGAGAAGCTTTTGGTTACTAATTTTGCTCACAATGGCAGCCTTGCCGTTCATCTTCATGGTATGTGCATGCATGCATGTCCTCATTTTTCTTACCTTCATTTTATTTTAATGAGCATAACACATAAACATCCCCTATATTTCGTCTAACTCCAAAAAAATCCTATATTATTCTAACTCTCAATACTTCACTGTATTTTGTTTTAATTACCACACCCGATACAAGTAGAATTTGACCTTTGACTTTTGACGAAATAACAAGATTACCCCAATGTATTAATTTTTTTTTTTAATATTTATTTATTGATTTTGAAAACCCAGGTATATACTACTTGCGTCGAGTGTGGTAATTAAAACAAACACAAGGGAGGGGTTTTTCGGGAGTTAGGCAAAGTATAGGGAGTGTTTTTGACTTTCGCTCATACAACTAGTATCAGGGGTAAAATAATCATATCAAAAGCAAAATGTGATCAAATACTTGCAATTTCCATGCTTGAATCACAATCTATTTTATGAGGGGTGTATTTGACGTTGATTTGAGAACACATTGATTTTTTTGGGAATTAAAATTATACATAAGAGCTTTTGGAGTTAGACAAAACATAGGGTGTGTTCTTGTCAAGATAATAATTTAATTTCTCATGATATATATGGTAATTCTTTTTATTATTTCTTTTATTATAGGCAACAAATCACGTGGCCTACCATCTCCCGATTGGCCAACCCGATTGAAGATAATAAAAGGAGTAGCAAAAGGACTAAAATACCTCTACATAGAGCTTCCATCCTTAACCGCACCACATGGCCACCTAAAATCATCAAACGTACTCCTCGACAAATCCTTCAACCCCCTCCTCACCGATTACGGTCTCGTCCCCGTCACAAACCAAGAACACGCCCAACAACACATGATCTCCTACAAATCGCCCGAGTTCAAACAAAACGGACGCATCACCAAGAAAACCGATGTTTGGAGCCTCGGGATATTAATCCTCGAAATTCTTACGGGTCGGTTCCCATCCAACTTCCTACAAGAGGGTCGCGGTGGGGATACGGATCTCGTGACTTGGGTAGAATCGGTGGTGAGGGACGACGATGATAGTCATGTGGAGGTGTTTGATGGGGACATGAAGGGAATTTTAAAGAGTTGTGAGGGTGAAATGATGAAGTTGTTGAGGATTGGGTTGAAGTGCTGCGTGGCGGATGTTGATAGGAGGATGGATGTTAAGGATGTTTTGGAGAAAATTGAGGAAATTAAGGAAAGGGATAATGGTGAGGATGAGTTTTATTCATCTTATGCGAGTGAAGGTGATATGAGGTCTTCCAGAGGCTTGTCGGATGATTTCAATGTTACGTTTAATTAATTAAACTGATCATGTTCATATGTATGTGTTTATTTATTTATTTATATATATATTTATTATGTACGTATATATTTCTTAGCTGGTTAGTATATATGGACTTAATTTGGATTTGAATTAATTATCTTTTTTTAGGGCTTGTTTGTTTGTTTCTCTGTCTCATCAAATTATGTATTGAAGCCTTGTCATTATATAGATGTATCAACTTGTATTGGAACATATTAAGCTTAAAGAACTTACACATGCATATCAATATGTATATGCATGGTTGTCTCGAAATTAAGATGGGTAATTGATTTGTTGAGGTGCTTTTAATATATTCCCTTCGCTTTTTTTATTTGTCCTTTTTAAAGATTGCACTTGAATTAAGAAATGTCATAAATAGCCACATTTTTTAAGTTAAAATTCCACAATACCCTTTTAA
The DNA here is from genome assembly GCA_003313485.2 of Penstemon barbatus. Classification (NCBI taxonomy): domain Eukaryota; kingdom Viridiplantae; phylum Streptophyta; class Magnoliopsida; order Lamiales; family Plantaginaceae; genus Penstemon; species Penstemon barbatus. The sequence goes on from CM064881.1 coordinate 17,696,656, forward strand.
TCAAATAATTTTAGCATTAGTTAACATTAATGACAAATATTAGTAAGAAAAATAAAACTGATAAAAGGACAATAATTTTATATTGAAATCCTAAAACGACAAATAAAAATAAACAAAAAGTTTTTGCCAATGCAACAAATAAAGAAACGGAGGGAGTAACTTATATAAGTACAAAAGTTGACAAATTTAATTCAATATATTAATTCTCATTAAATATTTTATCATAAAAATATACGGAGTAAGTTTTTCAAGTTCCAAGGACATGCTAATTAATTTTGTGAACGCAGATAAATATTTCAATGGCCCCTTTTTTTTTTTTTTTTTTATAATTCAGGTGTACAAGCTTACTAGACTAATCCTGAATCCTCAGAATCCTTGCCCTAGAACTCTGAAGGATGTAAATCGCAGGATATGTCTCCATCAAGCCTCGGGATCCCATCATACTGCTGTACACTCTGCGCACCAAGGGGTCTTCACCACAAATGACCCTTAGATAGACTCATAGAAATGCTTCCATCCAAGTTCAATGGCTTCTTTTTTGCAGATGAGATGTTTCGTTTCCTAAATAAAAATAAAATGAGAGAATTGCATTTTTGGTACAGAGCTACAGGTCAATTCCCACTTTTGGTGCACAGTTTTATGTGTCCAACACATTTGGTACATAGCTTTAAAAATTTGTGACATATTTGGTACAACCGTTAAAAATTGCCGTTAAGGGGTGACGTGGCAGTTAAGTCTAATTGCAAAGTTGATGTCATTACTTATGTTTACTGATAATTTTACCCCATAACATTTCAGGTTACCAAAACAGCCCAACATCTCCAAATTTAGTGACGATTTTAGTCCACATTGTTGCCAAAATTAAAAAATTGACTCGAATAAGACCATGTGCGGACCAGTTTGAAAATTTTACTTATTTTATTTAAATAAATAATTTGATTTATAAACAATATTAATAAATTAAATAATAATTTAACATAAATATCACCAAAATTAAGAAAACATATTCTTTTTAAATATAAGATTTATATAATAGTATTAATATATTTAGTATTTATTAAAATAATAAATTATATAATTAAAAAACTATTTAATATTTATTAATATAATAGTATTAATATATTTTGATTTCCAATGAGAGTTATTACACTCTGGCAATTCCATCACTCTACCTAAGAAAGTATCCTTATACCATCTAAAATCTGTAAGAGTTTTACATCTTAGATTTTGTAACATAGTCCTTATATTTTCACTATTATCAGAAATTCTTCCAGTAAAGTGTTCTAAAATTGTAACAATAAGTGTATAAACAACATTTTCAACATTCTGACCATCTTCTTGTTTTACAGTCCTGTAAATATCTATTTTACTTCTTTCTATTAAATAATTATCCCACCAGCCTTTTAATTGTCCAGTAAATCCAGCAACTATCATTTTAGCAACAATACTATCACTGTTATTATTACTTTTACAAATAGTGCTATACATGAGCATCCTATAGGCTAAAGTATAGATTTATTTTTCAGTATAACCATCTAGATTCCATTCATAAATATTTTTCCATTGTAACTGTTATTAACAGTATATTCTTGTTCTTCATGTAAAGTATCCATAGGTGAAGGTCTCCTATAGTAATATAATCTTTGAGTAGGCCTATCAGCAAAATTTTCAATTTTGGTTAATTCATCGTTTATTTTTTCTTTGTAGTTATTTCTACTAATACCTTCAGAAAACTCATGATTTAGAGTATTTAATTTTAATCCTTTAAATTTTTCTTCTAGAAATTTTTCTAATTCTTTGTGTGATTTTAATTTAAAATCTGTTATTTCAGGTGGTGGCTGAAGATGAGAAGTAGAAACAATTCCATTTATAGACTTTTCTTCCAAATCTATCATAGGTCTTACATTTTTTATTACGGAGAAGATCTCTTCTACTTTATTATGTAATTCTTTAATTTGATCTCCTAGGATATTCAGATAAAGGTTTGTGTAATTATTTTGTTATATTACTAGTTGTTATCTGCAAAGCATCATTTTCTAATAATTTAGAAAAAGCTGTAAATTTTATTGTTTTATGATCATTACCAACCATAAAAGGACTTTGGGGAGGAAAAACACTCCTTAAAATATCTCCATTAGATAATTTATAAGTTCTTTCTAGAACTGAAATATGATTTTCTAGATATGTTATAACAAACCAAGGAACAAAATGGATAATCTTATTTTGTAGGGAAGTGAATTTATAAAATTCATTTTGAAAATAATTTTGGTCTTCTCTTGAAATATTCTTGAAAAACCATTCTCTAAAAAGTTTCCATTTGGAAGGTTAAATTCTGTTTTAATTATCTGTCTTGCCTGAGAACCAGGACTAAAATCAATATTTGGTGTACAATTCATTAAATATCGAAATCTGCTTCAGAGGGAGTAATATTTGCCTCTCCTATGTTTCGGACCGATGCTTCCGTATTATTTTCATTAATTTCTTCAGTATTCTTATAAGTACCTTTTCCTATATTATCTTTGTTGAGAAGAATTTTTTCAACTTTATTATAATCAGAATTTTCCCTTATTTGGGATGTAGAATTTCTAGAAGAAAATGAAGTTTGGCAAATCATGGGGTAGTCGACGGTTTGAGAATTATTTGAAATGGTATACGTGGGTTTGAGAAAGTCTTTGGGCCAATCATAATTTTTTTACCAAATTAAAGAAACTCAAAAATAGGAGAAAATAGAATTTGGATCAAAATTGAGTAATTTGACCAAAACACATTCTAGAAATAATAGTAAGATTAGATAGTACATTAGTGTATTTAAGAAACCAAACGTGCCAAGATACAATGAATTTAACGGATGGTCTGAATACAACGCAGCTTATTCGGGATGCCAAGAATAATGGATTTCAATACAGTAGTACCTTTAAAAAACCACATTTGGAAGAAATCTTCAACAATGGAGATGAAATAATTAAACCCATCCTCCAAAAGCTATCTATCAAAGAGAAACAGAAAAGTTTCTAAACCTCAGGACCTCATAAGGAGGTCCTTTGGAACATGTCAATTGGGAAATTACAAACTTCCTTAGTTTGTCTTGGGCAAATTTCCATTTTCCCCTCAGTTTGATTCTTAATTTCATTTTTTTTTTTTTTTTTTATCAAAATCAAAATACAATTAATAAATTATAATGTCGGGTGAAAGAGGAAATGGAGAAAACAAGCAAGACATGGTTGTAGTTGCTATAGATAAAGATAAAGGGAGCCAAGCTGCACTGAAATGGGCAGTTGATCATCTCTTGGGCAAAGGCAAAAATGTTACCCTCCTTCATGTTAAACTCAGGCCTTCTCCGGCTCCTCCTCCACGTACATAATTTTATTTATTATTAAATTGTTATTGCATGGTTTTATTTAATAATGTTGATTTTTCCTTTTTAAAAAGACAAAAAAAAAAATTTATGATACCTCTATTGCCAAATCATGTGTAATTATTTTCATTTTCTTTTCAGAAAGCGAAGATTTTGGAAAATTTAACAAAGTTCCTGTCGATGGCCAAGTCAAGGAATTATTCCTTCCCTTTCGTTGTTTCTGCACCCGCAAGGATGTAAGATTTCGAGTTTTTTTTCCCCCCCTTGAAATTCTGGTATTTCTTCTGTCTGTCGAAAAATGCAATGGGCATTGGAATGAAATACAAGCCACTCACTCGCGTAAAGTCGTAGTCGAAGTCTTATAAGTATGTTAAAAGGTCTAATAATTAAACACCAATTTTGGTACAACAGATTCAAGTAAGTGAAGTTGTGATTGAGGATTCAGACGTAGCAAGAGCTCTTTGTGAATATGTAAGGATCAACTTTATTGAGAACTTGGTTGTTGGTGCCACACTCAGAAATGGCTTTGTAAGGTATATAATATGTATTAATAACCTCTCTAGCTATTTCACTTTTTATACTTAAACATCATCAAATATACTATTTAGCTATAATTACAAACTACATTTATATATACAGAAGATTCAAGGCTGTTGATATTCCGGGCGATGTTACCAAAGGAGCACCTGAATTTTGCACTGTCTATATCATATGTAAAGGGAAAGTCTCATCCGTTCGATCTGCCTCTATTCCGGTTCCAAAAGAACTTCCTCGTTCCTTGCCGAATGCAAGAAAACCTCCTCCCGAAATAACCGATGAACGCTACATGCAAGGCTATGGTCCAGGAACAACCGATTCCATGCAAGGCAGTGGAAATCGAGGTCTCATTTTGTTATCTTATAGTAGAAAATTTGCACTTTGCCCCCTAAATCGTTTTGCCATTTGTCCCTAACTGTTTCGTATTTTCATTTGCTCCCCTCAAGTTTTAATACAGTAACATTTGATCAATCGGCGGTGGCACATTTCCTTATGATAACTAAATATTAACAATCATGTGAGAAATAAAGGGCATGTTTGTCTCACTTTTTTCAAAATAATTTTGTGTTAGGGAAAAGCGAGACAAACAAGGTTTCAACTTTTTGAAATAAATTTCTCATCTCTTAATTTCTCAAACTACTCTCCTAAAACATTCAACCGTTTCATGTTTATATAACTAATACCATTAATAATGAACTGCAACAATTTATAAAGTTGAGGGGGAAAAGTGCAAATGCAAAACAATTAGGGAATAATGACTTAAAAGTAATATGGTATGTTTTTATTAAAATTTCACCTGAAAAAATGAAACTGTCTCATATCAGCAGGCGCTTATGTCGAAAGACCTATGTTTGGAGCTAAATCCAACCCTGTGGATGAAACTGATTCAATCAAGTAAGCTGAATGAGATATGAAAAGCAAAACACTAAAAGACAGTACTAATTAACATACATACACTGCTGTATATCTATCTATATAGGTCACCTTTTACTAGAGGGAATGCTTCGAATAAATCGTATGGAGAGCTTTCGATGCCTGATAGCGACATATCATTTGTGAGCTCGACTAGCTCAGGCAGGCCAAGCACTGACCGCATGATTCCCATATTAGAGCAAGATATGTTTATGGGACCTCGTCTATCAAATGGCTCGGATGCAGAAAGCCGATTAAGCGTTGGATCACAATACTCTAATCCCAGATTATCTGAATCAAATAACAGCTTTGGAGTTTTCTCGTCTAGTTCCCAGGAGAGTGGAAACTTTTCTTGGTCTGGATCCACCAGTGCGGTAAGAACAAACAAACATTAGACATGTATAATCTCAAAGAACACCATTATGCAACTCGATCAAATGACAAATTAAGATATGTGCAGGATGATGTAGAAGCAGAGATGAGAAGGCTCAAGCAAGAACTTAAACAGACAATGGACATGTACAGTTCAGCTTGCAAAGAAGCATTCAGTGCAAAACAGAAAGTAATGTTTAACTTTCTAAAATAATGATTCGATTAAAATATTTAAAACTAAATACAAAATCGAAATATTTACAGGCCCAAGAGCTCCACCGTTGGAAAATAGAAGAACAACAAAGATTTGAAGAGGCAAGACTAGCTGAGGAAACAGCACGGGCAATAGCAGAGAGAGAAAGAGAAAGATGCAGGGCAGCTATTGAGAAAGCTGAAGCAGCTCAGAGAACAGCTCAACTTGAATCACAGAAAAGAATCAGTGCTGAAAAGAAAGCTCTTCAAGAAGCAGAGGAGAAGAAGCAGGTCATGGATAAGCTGGCACATAATGATGTTCGATATCGCAGATATACGATAGAGGAAATTGAAACAGCTACAGAACACTTTGCGGATTCTCGTAAAATTGGGGAAGGTGGATATGGACCAGTTTACAAGTGCTACCTAGATCATACACAAGTTGCAGTAAAGGTTCTTCGTCCAGACGCAGCCCAAGGGAGATCGCAGTTTCAGCAAGAGGTATGAAAGTTACTTAACCTTAAATCCAACTTCAAAAGTCTCACGATCTTTAGTTCAGTCAATAAGATCATTGCTAACCTATGGTAAAAGACAACAAATGGTTATGACAAAATATATCTACTACTAGTATAAATAAAACAGAAAATTGCTTTTTTTCCCCCACGGAACTTAAACTTTCCAAAATAATTGCATATTTCGTCCTTTCCACTTTTGTTCTCATATGAGTCTTTGTTTTGCAATTTTGGTCAAATAGGATTATCTTTGTTTTGCACTTTGGGTCCCAAACTAGATAGAAAGATGGGAAGGACGAAATGTATAAAAAAGGTTAAAAATTGGAACCAAAACTTTTAATATGGAAGGGCCTGACTAAAATTGCTGAGTTTCCAATCTTGTGGGACTCAAAATCAACTTTTTAGGAAACAAATATATCTAATATGGATATAATATATGTTGGTTTATAGGAGGATTTAACTAATCTTTCTGAATATACCACGATACAGGTTGAAGTTCTAAGTTGCATTCGACATCCAAATATGGTTCTCCTCCTTGGAGCATGCCCAGAGTACGGTTGCCTAGTTTACGAGTACATGGCCAATGGCAGCTTAGACGATCGTCTCTTTCGTAGAGGAAACACTCCAGTTCTCCCTTGGCAAGTCCGATTCCGAATAGCTTCAGAAATAGCCACCGGCCTCCTTTTCCTCCACCAAACGAAGCCAGAACCACTTGTTCACAGAGACCTAAAACCAGGCAACATTTTGCTTGACCGCAACTTAGTGAGCAAGATCAGTGATGTTGGCTTGGCTAGGCTTGTCCCTCCTTCTGTAGCCGACACTGTGACACAATACCGTATGACATCGACAGCTGGAACATTCTGCTACATAGATCCTGAATATCAGCAAACTGGCATGCTAGGCAGAAAGTCCGACATTTACTCACTCGGAGTAATGCTGCTTCAGATCATAACCGCTAGGCCCCCAATGGGTTTGACTCATCATGTTGAGAAGTCTATTGAGAAGGGAACCTTTGCAGGCATGCTTGACCCTGAAGTTCACGATTGGCCTATAGAGCAAGCCCTGATTTTTGCTAAGCTAGCACTAAAGTGCGCAGAGTTGAGGCGCAAAGATAGGCCAGATCTTGCAACTGCAGTATTACCTGAGCTTAATAGGTTAAGAGAACTCGCTGAAGAATCGATGCCCAACTTCTCAATAAATCTAAGTCCACAGGCCTCAAACAACATTTACAAATCTCAAGTAAGTTGATCATATGAATAAGAAATTATAACATATATAGATTAGCTTTTGATGTTTACTAGATTATGACAGTTTGTCGGTTTACTTCTTGAAGGTCGTTGAAACTCAGAAGCTATACACTAATTTGGAAAGCACAAGGCCCCCTTTAATCACTGGATAACATCCCAGAACAAAATGTGAAGATAAAGCATTCTTTGTTCAGCCTAATTCTTCTACGTACAATCAGACACAAACCTGATAACATCCTACGTATTAATTGGCATAACAAGTTGAGGAACTAAGTTTGTTTTCCAGCATATATATTAATGAATATCCTACAAGCTTGGATCTAATATCTTCATTGTCCTAGTTATTTCAAAATATAATTTATACTAAAATATACTCTTTTACAAATATAAAATAAATACAAAAAATTGTTCTTCAGTAGATAGATAAATTGTATGCAATTGTGTTGTCAATGGGGCGGATTGAAATCTGATTCGAGTTATTAGGATTTTAATTCGATTAGATATTTGATGGACATTATCCGATTATAAAGATTTATAATCTAAATTATGTTGAGCAAATATAGATGTTAAAGAGCCGTAATCCGATAATAAAAAAGAAACTATGTATACAAATAAAGTTTTATTAAAGTAAGTACGTACTATTCCCTCCGTGCCATATTTTGTGCTCATATATAATTTTAGGGATGTCTCAAAATAAAACTCTTTTTTCTTAGATGAGAAAAATCTTCTCAAAAATGTTTTCTCATATAAAGTGATGATTTTACACTACTAATTATCAATCACTATTTCTTAGGGCAAATATGTAAAGATATCTACAAGTTTTATTTTTTCAACACTTACCTAAAATTTCGTGCAAAAAGTGAAAGGAGAAAAAAAATTGGGAGGAATGGAGTAGGGGTGGGCGTTGGGTTCGGGTAACCCAAATCCGACCCATCCCGTTTTTAAAACATCCGAACGGGACGAGTATTTATTGGGTTTGGGTACCCGAACTTGAACACCCGTATTTTATTGCGGGAATTTGGGACAAATTTGGGACTGATCTCTCCAATCCCGAATACCCGAACCCGCTTATATAATATTATTATTATATAATTTATACACTTTACTTATATAATTAATTAACATTATATAATAAATGAACTTTTTTATTTTAACCTAATATTCTTTTTGAATCTTACATTAGTTATTATTTTAGTAATTAATATTATGGGTCATTGTATGATTTTAGACTTTTAATGTTTAAAAATTTATAACTTTTGTGTAATTTAAGTGTAAGTTGACTTGGATAAATTATTTTGGTATCAATTATAGATAGTATTTGGATTGGATTTTTTTTATTGAGACTCGATGTGGATCATATTTTATCATTTGCTCATTATATGATTTCACTGTTTGAACATATTTGGATATATTTGAAATAATCGTTATGATGAATTAATGATATGTTTTATGTAATAATGAGTTAAAAGCGATACGATTTAGCAAATGGAAAATAATGAAATATAATTACGTAATATTGTAATATTATTTTGTTAGGTGGATGAAAATTGATGAAGAAAAATAATATGGGACCCGTAATCCCGTCCCGCAATAATTTGGGTACCCGCTTCCGAGTACCCGAATTATTACGGGGCGGGTTTGGGATGAAAAGTGTCAATCCCGAAATTTATTATACCCATATCTCCCGCCCCGAACCCGTCCCAAACCCGCTCCGTGTCCACCCCTAGGATGGAGTATTTTATCATTAGTTTAATAAGATAGTACTAGTTAATAATTATTCGTTTTTATGCTTATTTTCATTTAAAGATACAAATACTAATTAAGAAAATTTGATCATATGAGCTACATTAAATAAAATCGTAAAGTTAACAAACTTATTCTTAGCAAAAGACATTGGCGTAATTTTTAAAAATGAAGATTTTATTGAATCCGATACCCAGTTGAAACTAAAAAAGATATGCTCGTCTTGATAAACCAAGATATGAGAAAGATATCCGAGTCCAACCCATTGACAGCCCTAGTTACAATATTGTTGCATCTAATTAGGACTAACAATGAGGCAGCTTTTGATTCGAATCTGAATCATATTTGGTCTAATTCATTAGAATATTTATCTAATTCAGGATTCGATTGATTTGATCAGATTAAACAGATTTGGAATCTAAAATATATGGAATAAATATGAATAGATCCGATCCGTCATAAATTTATATTGGATATATATTATTTAAACCAAAATAAAAATATATATTTACAACTAAAAGAAATTCACTCCACTTAAAAGACAATCTGAAAAAGAAATACATGAGAGATAGTGGTGGGCTAGCCTATTGACTAATTGGGTCATATTGGCAGCACATCAATTTATGTTTTTCGTTATTCTTAAAGAAAAATCAAACAAAACCCTCTATTGCCGCTCCTCTATTTTTGTGTTTTATTATTCTTTGTTTCGATTTATCTCTTTTTTCATTTCTTTATTTTTTATTTTATTTTGTGTTCTAATCTTTACCGTATAAATTTTTCCATATTCAATCTTCCATTTGAGGTAATAGTTCCGATGAAACAAGATATTTACGTTTGTAATTCATGCGGGTAGAATCAATAAGTGATTTGGAGAAAAATAAAAGCTATTTTTTTTCTTTTGCAAAATTGGACCCATTGACAAGCCTACACATTGGTAATAACTTTTTTTTTTCTTTTTCTTTTTGATATTTTAAAGATATTCAAGTCTTAGACCTATTTTTAATATATTTAAGATACAAGTTGTATACATTATGCAAATACTAACTTGGATTTGTCTTATTAAAAATCTTACTTTTTAATGAGAATTGTATGTCAAAATTGAAACACATCTAAATAGAATTAACAAGTTTAGAAGGAAATAATAGAATTGGTTAGTTAATATATTGAATGAAACTAAGTCGAATAAGATCTTTGTAATTAATGAAGATCTAATGAGGTTTATTTCTTTTGAGGAGTCCTAATGAGCATAATTAGTTACTATATGTCTTTAAAGATTAATGTGGCATTAGAACTTATGTCATGAGAACAATATATATAATTGTCCTAGACTCATGCATATTTAGGGAAAGGAAATATATATAATGGCAACTTTGGGATTGAGATGTAATAGTTTAAGTGCAAGCAATAGAATTACTTAGGAGTATAATAATTAATTGAGGGGCACAAACTTTCCTGCCTCAAAGCATGTAGTACAAGCAATGATGCTGTTTCATTACCTCCATTCAATTTGCTTTATTTTTCAAATAAAAAAATGAGAATTTATAACGGAACAATCAAGAATGGGCCCTTTTCATGACTAATCAAATAAAAAAGGAAGTCCTAAAGACTGATATGGGCATTTGACACTACATGTTTGCCAATATAGTGACAGAGGCCAAAAATAATAGGGGGAGGGGGACCTCTTTCTTTTTGACATGAATTCATTGATTTTGAGAAAGCAATAACCCAAGGATTTATGACCGATGATTTCTTTGGACCACCAATTTCAATGGCCATTGCATCATTTTCTCCCTTTTTTCTAAATAAATTTGATTCATTTAAAGAGAAATACGTCTCAAACTTTTTTAAAATGAAAATATCTCAATTACCAAACTTCTATTGTATTGTATTGATTACAAAAGAAAATATATCTTATGTCTCCATTCCTTTTTTTACATGATATATACTTTTCAAGAAAAAAGAAAAAGAAATTACTTTGTTGTCACAAGCTTTAACTCAGACTGAACTTTTTACACCAACAGGTGATTGGTCTAGCGGAAGGGACTAGTCACTACAAAGTAGCGGACTCAGGTTCGAATCCCTGTTGGGAGAGGTTTTCACATTATGTGCCCGACGCGCCTCGAAATGGATTAAACCTTTGGGAAACCAAAAAAAAAAAAAAGACTCAACTTTTTACAAAATTTTACCAGTCCAAATCGATTTTTTTTTTGGACTTCTATACGTGCACTTTTTCTGGGTTAGAGGATATTCTCATATTCTATTTTTTTTTTATAATTATGTTTTAATAACCCTTGTTTGAGAACCTTACATTTTATTGACAGATAAATTCTACATAATATCATGTTCTTGAATTTATTTGTTTTCATCTTTTTAATACCATTAAACCCATGAAGCCGACTTATAGTTGTCATATTTCAATGACCATGATATCTTGAAAATGAAATTACTGGAATTTTGAAAGTTTTTAATCATCAAATAAAATGATTTGTAAAAATCAAATTGTTTGTATAACATGAATGCGATAATTCTATTTATTTGTCATCATGTGACTCTTTTAGATCTTTGAATTTAGTACACTATATAAATAAGGGTTCTAGGCATAGTTATCAGTATCTTACGATCCACAATACGAAATATGCGACACAATACGAAAGTTGAACGATACGACACGCAAGTCATATCGTGCAGGTTTTTGTATCTTATCAAATACAATACGTATTTTATCAATCGTGCATGATACGGTATATTTTAAGATACATTCACCCTATTCATACGATAGAAATTCTGATTAGGTCACGCCTTCGAAGGGGGTCATATCGAGAAACTCTATTTTATTTAAAAAAAAATGAAAAACACGATTAGCATAACTAATGGTCCCTTCTTCGTACCCTTAAGTAAATAGCAACCCCTAAACCTCATATACTTTTTTTTTTAAATTTATTTTAAAATCTCAAATTTCAAACCTTGACAACCAAATATCACAGTTATGACATGTTTGTAATGTTTTTATATGTTTTATGTTATTTCCAATAATTGATTATATATCTTACGATTCACGAAAAGATTTGCGGTATGTTATATTACAAGAAGAAACGATATCTGATGCGATAATCATGGTTCTAGGCTTTAGAAATCCACATACTTAGAGTCACTAGTTAAATGCATCCATATAGATCGATTATACTTTCTCTATATTGTTTTGCCACTAGAAATAAGGTATAATTCTTTGTCATCCCATTATCGTGCTCATGGTAAACGACTTCGTGGTCTTTGCATTTTATCTTGAGATTTTGATCAGCCGCTAATATCAATATGAGGAGAGACAATATTTTCTTAAATTGTTATATAAATTTAACTTTTTCACTGAATTTAACTAAATCATAGTTTTTGGAAATTAACTCATTGAGAATTTATGAGACTCAAAAGATATATAGTGAGTTTTACAGGCAAATAAAAATGGTTAATAGCACATTACATACATCCTATTCAATATTTCAGATTTAATGATCAATCTCATAAGAAAGTATATATTCAGATGACCTCAATTGTAACAATATATCAGGAATTGTAATCATGTGTTACAAATACGCCGTATATGTGACGTTAAGTGCACTTTATTACACGTGAATTAGGTGAAATTAGACAAGACCACTTTCTAGTTGATTTCCTTTTTTCTTCTTGGGTTTCCATTTCTCGTGACAATTTGTAACTTCATTTGGCTTTTGGTAAGTTGCATTGCACCCTTTAGGCCGTTTATCGAAAAAAGGGAACAAATTATCAAATTAATCAAGGGCAACTTCGGAATCCAAATTAGACGATTTTCAAATTTCAATCTAAAGGTGGCATTTTGAAACACTAATTAAGAAGTCTAGTTTTATTTTTCTTTCATAGTGTTCTTAGCTTTATGCACGGAAGGAATATGTTTACTAATTAAATGATTGATCTCAGTCTAATGTACTTATCTTATGTTTAAAGTGTTGAATAAAATTTAGTTAACTTTAAGGAAACATTGCAGGCTATTGCCTATATCGAAAATCCAGATAATTTATTTCGTACACTTGTTGTACCACCTCATCGAATACAAATTGTGCAACAAAATAGCTATAAAAGAAAATTCACAACTCATCTAGTTTTGATCTATATTCAACATTAAATTAAAATAAATAAAAAAACATTTTAGTTTTTTTTAGATACAAAAACATGTTAAACAAGTTGATATAATTTGGACAGTAAGCTCTACTTTTATTTTCTTCCCATTTTTCTAAATCATAACAAAAATAATTACTACAACACTCCAAATTTGGAATAAAATATCTAAAACAGTTAATTATTCTGAGACTGCTTATATTCTCGTCATCCCTTTAAGCTCAAACAATCGAGGAGAGAGAAGCAGAGGAGTGGAAGATAATAATAATAATACCACTGTTCTTCTTCTTCTTCTACTTCTCCCTCTCTCCTTCAATTCTCACACTTTAAATTTGTTCAACACCTTAAAAGTTAATAAAACCTTAAATATAATCTTAGTTACAAGAATTCTCTGTGCAGAAAGAAGAATGGGGGAAAAGAAGAGACTATCAATAAATCTTTCCTTTTTAACATTCACCGACTCCACGAAACAAATCAGTTCCCACAAATCTCCCAAAAATTTCGAGGAGCCAAACGGTGTCGTTGGCCTTGGAATTCTCGCTGCCCTAAATGATGATGATAATTATCATCAAGATCCAATCTTTAACAACGGTAGCAGAGCTGCGGTTCTTGCAATTTCACCTAGATTTTCATCAAATTCAAACCCAATTCCAATCATCGTTACCAAAAAAAGCTTCAGTAAGAAGAAGCTAAGTGTGGAGGGAATGGAGTTATGTGAAGAGTACACATGTGTGACATCACACGTGGGAGATAATCTCATCGAGAAAAGAGAGTTTTTCGATGCTGATTTTTTGGGAAAAAATAATGGGTTTGAGATGGTTTCTGCTTTTGATTCTTCATTGAGTTGTGGTGGTGGTGGTGGTCAAAATGCCACCTTTGAGATTGCTGATTTTTTGACTTCTTGCTTTCTCTGCAAGAAGATGCTTCATGGTTTGGATATTTTTATGTACAGGTAATTGTATTCTTAACTTTTTTGTTGTTATTTTTTATATGTTAGTGTTATGGATTTTTTTTCATTTTGAAATTATTATATGTTGTGATCTTGATTTGGTGGATATTTTGAGGAGAACTTATGTTGAAGGCTGATTAAAACTGATCTGGTAATGACACTAGCTTTGTGCAAGCTGAGGGTTACCACTAAAACTTTTTAAATTTTATCTGGTTAAGTACCATTGTTGAAAGGTTATTATTATCTTCGATTTACGACCGTAAAATGTATTTATGGCATCTCTTATTTATTCTAGTTGGTAGTTAAAAACTGCTGTTGTGTTTAGATTTGAGATCTTAATAAATATTGTGTCCTAGTTTTTGCAATCATAGCCATATTGAGAATAATTTGAAGCCTTTTTGGCTATTGATTGCCTATTAGATGAATTTAGGAAATGTCTTGGGGTTGGGATGGTTAACAGTGTCTTCTCTTTCTGAGAAAAAAGAGTTTAATAAAGTCACCAATTTTTATTTATCCGTCTGTTCGTAGAAAAGGTTTAAGTACCAAGTGAAGGAAAGAAATTATTGATTATACTATTGGAACAATATATGCGCGACCAGAAGAACAGAACTATGGATCTTTTGTACTAATCATTTCATTTGATCCTTTATAATCAAATGTTCTTGTATAATTTTAGAGGTTTAACCATTGCCATGTTTAAATGAGGGAACAAAATTGTCATATTTAGTAGATTTAGGAGATTGGAAAACCTTTAAGATAGTGCAGCTTTTCGTGACTTTAAACTCCCACAAATTTCATTTAACAATAATTTTAAAAAATATTGATGTATTATCTGAAACTGTCTTGTATAAAATGCTTTGAAGTTGACAAAAACTTGTATTGCTTGTTATGCAAAATTTGGTTATCTGTTTCTGGAGGTAATGCATTGCTCACAAGTTTCATTATGGCCTTTTGCTTCATGAATACACTGGAAATTAGGCTATGTTTGGTTGTTAGATATCAATGAATAAAATGATGTGGAAAATGAAATCGATCAAACAATGAAGCTCAATGTTTCATAATGCGATGCAAGACAAATATTTTCCTTGGTATTTTGGTCACCGGAATCCAAGACCAAATATAGCCTTAAGGTTCATAGTTTGAGATGCTTGAACAACCGGTTTTCTTAGCTTAAATAACTAACAATCCGTAGTAGATGAAAGATACCAACTATATTGTTTGCTAATGTCACTTACTTCTAATTGAAATATCATACTACGTTGCTTTTGTTTTGTACCATTTCAGTAGTTCTATACTAATAATTTCTGCTGGATGTTTAAACAATTTAAATATTCAATTCGGCAGAGGTCAACTTAAAAAATGAAAGGATAATTTACGTTCGGACCCTCTCAAGTATATTCTAATTACCATAAAAACCCTTGTTGTCCCGGAAATTACAAGAACACACCATATTGTTTACAAAACACCCCTTATGTCGTCAAATTGTAAGGGGTGTTTTAGTAAAAAGTCTAAACTAGAAGGGGGGGTCTTTTTATTTTCGAAGCAGTAAGGGTGGCGAGTGTAATTTAAGGTTTGCTTGAGGGGTAGCAAGCATTAATTTTGTCATTTTATCTTTCCTCAATTATCTGTGGTTTTATTGCATCAATATATATATAGATGCGCGCGATTGATGTCATATTTGGTGATTAAATTAATGCAGAGGGGAAAAGGCATTTTGTAGTACAGAGTGTCGATACCGACAAATCTCGATTGATGACAAGAAAGAGAAGCGTCGTAATGGGTTGAGGAAGACAGCGGAGTATTCTGGATCGCCATGCTCGGGTACACTGCAGTTTTTTGCTGGTGTTGCTGCAGCTTGAGTAGTTATTACATTTGTATGTATTTTATTATATATTATTATAAATAGATATATACAGATTACAAATAAAAAGAATGTTGGAAGAAGTTATCGCACAAAGCTACCTAAACAACATTTGAATTGTGGCAATTGGCATTATAAAAAGCCATTTCATAATAAATATTTCTTCCAATTAAGATCATGCAGTAGTGAGGGTTAAATAAATATTCCTTACATTATTTACTTCCTCAATAAGGAGGAAAAAGAGATCCCTTGAATGTTTTGTACTGCAGTGAAATATATTCAAGGCTGGTTACTGTATCATATTAATAGATAACATGAGGTGATGTATATCGTATTCCCGCGTAAATTATGTTTTACGTTAAATGTTCAAGGTTGATTTGATCTCTTTATTAAATTTAAGATTGCGACTGAATTTGGTATGAACAGGGGTGTGCAAAATATGGTAAATTGATCGAACTGGGCCGAAATAAAACATTCAGTGCGAGCTAAAACGAGACTAAAAGTTCAGTTTTGTCTTGGGGTTTCTATCTATGTTTGCGTAATTTCGATTTTTGGTTCGACTACTGAATAATGTGCTTTTAATTATATTTACTGATTTCATTTTCACATTAGAGATTCTTGGTCTGATATTAGAATCTGTGGGTTGTTGATTTTCTATAAAGTAGTTGTGCTTGATGTTTGAATACCTTTTATTAGATGCTAAATGTTTGGAATAAGATTTATTTTTGATGTTAAGTTATCTCGTTTCATTTTCTAATCAGATTCGGCAAAATCTAACCCATAGCCAAATAGAAGTAATTTGGTTAGAATTGGAAACCGAACCAGAACATTTGATTCGCTTTTGATTTGAAAAATTGGTAAACCAGAACCAGAGTTTTTGTTTCAATTTCATCCAGGTCCAATGAGCACCATAGGTTGATATTAGAACCTAGAACTGAACGTAATAAAATGCAATAATTTCATATTCTCTATTCTCATATACAATTTTTTGAGTTGGACTTCAAAAGCTATTTAAGTAAACTAAATAAAAAGTTTAAAATTTAAAGCTCAAATGAACGTTTTAAATTTCAAATAGTTTTATTTTAATTTTACAATTTTTTTTTTTTTTTTTTTTTTTGATAACCCAGGTGTACAAGCTTACACTTGACTAATCCTGGACCCTCAGAACCCTTGCCCTAGAACCCTGAAGGATGTAACAGGATGTAAAATTTTACAATTTTAGTCTCAACGCTGAACGTCAAATTAGGACTTGTCCTATTCAAAGTTGAATAAAAAACATTTAACTAACTTTTCTGATGGGGTTAGACTTTAGAATATGGCAGAGATAATTTTAAGCATTTATGGTGTAAATTGTGACTGTCCAAAAATCTGTATCGCAATATTACAAAATAAGTTATAAGATATATAAAAATTGTTGTAGGGCTTATAACCTTTACAAAACCGACCTTTTATATATTATGCTATTTGTTATCATAATTGACAGTTTTAATTTGGATTATTTCTCTAAGGTGTGACAAATAGTTAGTTTTTCTTTTTTTTTAGAAATAATGAGGCTTCATTCATTTAATATATTCAGAGATTATAATATTATGAATAAAATCAGGTGAAATATTTAAAACATAAGACTCAACTCTAGATAATTATATAATTTCATGGTGAAAAAAGAGTTGATTGAATGACTCAATATACACTACTGAACTTCTAAAGGGGCCAATTTATAACTTTCGAAAAATTGGTGGCCTAATCGTTAAAATTTTAAACTGTGCTTCTTCCGCTGCACGAAAACCAACTCTCCTGCTATTCTCTTCCCCAATTCATTATAGTCGATTCTCTCCACTTTTAATTCGTACTCAAGCTTAATTTCAGTAGATCTCCAACATAAGCAAACATGGACGTGAGCTCAGGCGATCTCAACGCTCCACATTCGATGGGGACCACCATCATCGGCGTCACCTACAACGGCGGTGTTGTTCTCGGCGCTGATTCTCGCACCAGCACCGGTACCGAAGAGTTATTTTTTTAATGAATCTATAAATTAATTTGTTCCTTCGTTTTTTTTTTGTTATTCTTGCAATTTCGAATTCTGAAAATAAGAGCATATAATTTGTAGGAATGTATGTGGCGAATAGGGCTTCAGACAAGATCACTCAATTGACCGATAATGTCTACATATGCCGTTCTGGATCGGTACGGATTTATCTAATTGTCGCTTGCTAATTTTAGTACTATTTATTAGGGTTTTGTGTTTATTGCTATGATTTGGTAATATTTTGAAGTTTATTACATTTGAAGTTAGCTGTTAGTAGATATTTCTCACAGAAGAGAATTATAGTAGCTACTTATTTAGGTATATCTTATGAAATGGATATTGATGATTTTGAATGATTTGTCTTGCAAATTTTATTGAAATGGTTTTGAGATGCTTCTAGGTATAAAGTTAAGGTTGCAAAGTTTTCTTCCTTTACTTTTTGTAACATGTTGCCATGTTCTTTGAACAGGCTGCAGATTCACAGATTGTTTCCGATTATGTGCGCTACTTTCTCCATCAACACACGTAAGTGTGCATGATACTTCAATCTGAAATTTAAAAGAAAGTCTTGTATTATCACTTGCTTTGTAGTTCGTATTCAACCATATTGACATAATTAATCCGTTTAAAGTCCAAATCTTATTTTTTCGCCTGAATTTCATATTTATTTGTTTCTTATTCGATAAGCTTTATCCCTTTGGATTTCACTAGATAAGTGGACTCTTGGGAAAGTTGATACTTGTCCAAAATGGTTGAATAATGAGCTCTTATTCTTATGCCTTGCTTTTTTATGCAGGATACAGCTTGGACAGCCTTCAACTGTAAAAGTTGCTGCAAATCTTGTTAGATTATTATCTTACAACAACAAGGTGTGGCAATGATATCTCAACTCCAAGCTTTGATCCTTAATAATCTCAGCAAGTTGAGAATTCCAATCGACGACGGACGACCAAATATATTATTGTTTTGATATAAGATAATTGAAGCTTTTGGGTTGACAAATCTAAAATTTGGTTAATATATGTTGTAAGAAAGTAGGGTTATCTGTTGGTACTTGGCTTGCATGATGGAGCAAGGTTAAACTGTGTTTCAAAATACATGGCATGTGTAATAGCTTTTGCTGCAAACCTTCTAACAAAGATCGAATTAAATGGTATGATATAGGTGGTAATAGATCATTCTGCCACTTTTAGACAATGACAACATGAAATCGGTCTCTTCTGGCTTTAATGTTCTCTTTGAACTGCTAACAATTTTACTTGGTCCATGCTATGAGAAGTTTAAAACTTAAAAATGTCAAAATGGCAGTTGAGAAATATTTATTCTCTGCATTGTGGCACATGAAATTGTTATTAGGATACTACTCATTTTTCAAAGCTATAAGCTGTTGAGTGTAAGACAAGGATTTCCTTATTATAAATAGACTTTAACTTCTTTAACGAATTAGAACTTGCTAAAGAAAATTTTATCAGCCATTAAATTAAGAACAAAACTAGTCTGTTTTACTTTCTCTCTATCTGTTGCGTGCATGTCAGTATTTAAGGAATTAGTTAGTTCTAATTTTTTGTTGCCTCTATTAAGTTCTCTTCGAGTTGGTTATACTTTATACTGTAAGTGTAACATGCAGTATGTTCTTGATTATATTCGTCATAAGCTAATGCTCTTCCTCTATGCTTTTAGCAATGTGTTGGATGTGTCTGGTTCATGCTAGATTAACTTGCATAGGTCTTTAATTCATGTTAATCTGTTAATATTGCAGAACTCTCTACAAACTGGCCTTATTGTCGGTGGATGGGATAAGTACGAGGGGGGTAAAATTTATGGAATACCTCTGGGAGGAACAGTTCTTGAGCTGCCCTTTACAATTGGAGGTGTGCTCTTCTTGTCTCTTGAAGTCTTGATTCATTTTTATTCAGAGTCTAGTTTGCAAGCTATTGATTAGATTAGTTCCTATCTTATATAGTCACATTTCCTTGTTGAATTGGTTCCTAGCTAAGTTTAGATGGTTAAACTCAGGAAGTATTTAAATGGTCAAACTCATGAAGTTATTTATGTTGTTTATAAACCCAATGTATTTCTTGGTTTGAGTCCTATTTTTTTTTAATGGAAGGAAAAAACTGGTTAGAATGTTACTTTGATCCTTGTACTAAAACTAGGTCAGTAATAGCACATTTTCATTCAACTCATTCCTCATTCTATTTGGAAAAGTCCTGATAATGTACAAAATCCATTGTCAATTTAATTCATGGAATCCAGGATGAGCTAAAAAAATAGATAGATTTTCATGACTGAGATGCATGATGATTAAGCCCATATGACCATTATTTGATAAATTACTATAAATTCATTGTGGACAATTCTAGAGTTATTTTTATTTTTGGCTAACAATGAATGACCAAGACACTGTATTTTTCCAACTCCTGAATTATTGAGAATCCTTGCTTGCTGCCATCAAATAGAGAGACTTGGTTAAATATTTCTGACTCGTCGTGTTGGCAAATAACATACTGATTCTCTTTGTTTTACCTCAGGATCTGGCTCTTCCTATTTATATGGGTTCTTTGATCAAGTGTGGAAGGAAGGGATGACCCAAGAAGAAGCTGAGGTTCGTAAATTGTGATCTTACATAATAAAATCACAGAATTTTACATTCATGTTTAATTTGTTCTTTCAAGTCATTTTTGACATTTCAAGTAAAAAGAATCATTATTTATAGAAAAGCTGTTCTTTTCCGTACAGCAATTAGTCGTGAAGGCAGTTTCCCTTGCCATTGCACGTGATGGTGCCAGTGGTGGTGTTGTTCGGACAGTGACTGTAAGTTCCTTTCTCATTATTAATGTTATTATTTCAGGTTCAGCAATGATGATCCCAATCAGTCATAAGTTGGTCCTTTTTTTTTTCTTTTCACGAATTGCAGATTAACAAAGATGGTGTTAGTAGGAAATTCTTCCCAGGTGACACTCTCCCTCTATGGCACGAGGAACTGGAACCTAAGGAGTCACTGTTGGATATTTTGTCAACTGCTGCTAGTCCTGAACCAATGGTCAGTTAAAATGTTTTGACATTTCTTGGTAACTTGCATTATTTGTGCATCAACAAGTTGTACTCAATGGATATAATCTAGAGTACTTCTCCTAAGTGTAATTTGAATTTAACTTTGTTATATATTTCTTAGTTGAACTTGGATTTCTATTAAAGTTTTCGTTTTTGGAATTTGAATTTTTTTCTGTTTACCATTTTCCTACTGGATTGCATTAACATGAGATGCAGCGGTGGTGGTTATGAAGGTGGTGTGGGTCTTCTATATATACAAATAATATGATACTTTATGTTGTAATATTTGTCTAATAATTAAATACAAACGAAATATGAAGAAGGGAAAATGGAAAGAAGATGGGAGAAAAAGAACATTTAGTTGAAAATTTTCATATAATTGTTTATATTTGAGTTTGATAACTAATACTATATGGAGGAAAGAAAGAAGTAGAAGAGAAACGAAATCTAGCTAGAAGCCTAGAATATATTTAGACTGGATGAGTAACCAAATTCTTAGTGTATATTGAAGTAATAGTTAATTAATTCACTTGAATGATCTTAGTCTAAAAATGTCAAATCAGTTATTCCTTTCATTTTTATATTACGTTAAAAAAATTAGTTAAATTGCATAGTTAAACAAAATGTTGAAAACTAAAACATAAAATCCACCTTCTCAGAAAAATGAATCACAATGATTGATATTTATTGGTCCAGAACTCACGTCTACCTCCCTCGTATTCAAAATATCAATCGATCATTCGATCCTACACCAAAAAAAATCTATCCAAGAAATGTAATTTGTGCTACTTTCATTGACAAGACGACAAAAATTATCTAACGTCTATACATTTGGAAATTACACCGTGCATACACAAATCAAGCCTTTTCTATAATACAAACATGTTTTTACACTAGATAATAATTTGTTGTAAGATGACTTCTAACAAGCAAAAGGCTTGAGCATTTTTCTACAAATTTCACACGGCAGAGCTAGCTATGCTTGATAATTAAGACATGGACATTGGCAACAAAAAGTTGTCCTCTTCGTCTACTTCCATATGGATCAATCCCTATTCCACCATGTATGCAAAATAAATGAGAATTTTAATGGCGAAGAACTTGCCATATAAACTACAAGTATAAGGCAATTGTTTATACTGATGATCCGTAAACGAGCTTTCGATGCAGAAGATGAATTGAATAAAACGTCAATCCAACTAATTCACACCATTATCGGAGCTACTACATGCTTGGTTAGGAAGGACATTGTTTCCAAAATCTCCATCCAAACTCATTTGTTGTACTTCTGAAGGCGAAAGGATCTTTATACACCGAACACAGCTCACAAATTCCCTGAATTCAAGAAGAACCTTTATTTTTAGTTTTTGAAGAAGAATGGTGATGCTAATAAATGTAAAAAAGTTCAAAATGTTTTAGAAAAGTAGGACCAAAAGATTAGAATGAGTTCAAGAACTTACTCCCATGGATCGTCACCGACTAATAAAACATCGT
The DNA here is from genome assembly GCA_003313485.2 of Penstemon barbatus. NCBI lineage: Eukaryota > Viridiplantae > Streptophyta > Magnoliopsida > Lamiales > Plantaginaceae > Penstemon > Penstemon barbatus. Next base: position 17,719,059 of record CM064881.1, read on the forward strand.
TCTCATGATCCACATACACAAGTTTCCAACCTACTCTCTGTCTATCCTCGAGTTGTCCCTCTATACCAAATCTACGAGCCAAGTCTTGCTTAAGCTCATCATAGCCCGAGTAACGCCCAATATCGATCGATCTTCCTACAGCTCCGCGCTTATAAACCTTAAAAAAAAATAAGACCATTTAGACTATGATTTCAAGAAACATAGTAAATCATTCATGTCTATGCGACAAACAATCATTAACTACCAACCTTCGTATATGTCCGTAATCTTGGTATCTGAGTTGGAGCCCAAGCATTATTTCTATTCATGAAGCTACCATCATTTATAGTAGAATCGATCGAATTGAATGCCATATCCGGAACTCCAAACGACTGAGAAACCATCGATGAAGATAATTCAGGTTGAGCTTCCTTGGGGTTGTTCTCATAGCTAGAAAGCATGCCACCTCCTCCAGACGAGAGATTAGTCGAGAAATCTTTACCCGATCCCATCATGTTTTTCGTGATCAAAGGATCAGACATCATGGGAATCTCCAAATGATTGTCAATGTTAGGCCCAAAAGAAACATTTTCGACTTCTTGACTTGCGTCTCTAAACAACATTGATTGAGAATTAAAAGACATAGAGTTGTTGTTATTGGTTTGTGGGATTTGGACGTCATTTTGAGAAAGAACCGATGTTGCAGAAGATGAACTATCGAAATAATCTATTTGGTTTCCGACAGGTGGATTAAGGTACATATGTGATGCAAAAAAACCTTGGTTGTTCTGGCTTTTGGGCACATTCACAGAAGGCTTAACTTCAACTTTTTGCGGCAAATCTTTACCTTTAGAAGGCATAGTCTCGAGACAACTTGAATTTAGCTGTGCAATTTCATCTCCATGTATCGTAGTTCGGTGGTTTCTTACGTTCATCATGGACTGAACTGGATTTGGACAATTGTTTGTGGATGGCGAAGTCGAATAAGAGGGAACATCGTCTGTAACTGCCGACTGGCCTCCATTAGCTGAAAGCTGATTGTGTATCAGATTTAGGCTGTTTCCCACTTGTCCAGCTTGTTGTTGAAAAAGCTGATTGTTTATCGGACTTAAGCTATTTCCCACTTGTCCAGATTGAAAGTTTGGTTGGGGGAACCGAAGATTTGGTTGGCTGTTATTTCTGGTCAGCTGCTGCTGTGTTGCTTGAGGTCCGGGATTCATTTGGCTTGCCGGTATGGACCTTGAGAAATTCGGCTGAATGTCTAAAAGCTGCTGCTTCTGCTGTTCTTGCTGCACTAAAAGTGATTGTTGTTGCTGTTGCAGCTTTTGTAGAAGTTGCATTTGTATTTGGTTTTCTGGCATATGCTGCAACTGTTGGTTTATGTGATCTGTTGTTTGAGACGGTATAAGATTTTGCTGTACTTGAGGTACGTTTTGAGATAAGTTTCTCTGAAGCTGTTGGTTTAGAAGTGATTGTTGCTGCTGAAGAACATTTTGAGGCTGGATTGGATTCTGATTTTGCAAAAGCTGGGGTTGGGACTGGGACTGGGACTGAACTTGGCTTGTGGGTAAAGTTTGACTACTCAAATTTTGCCTCTGAGGCTGTATAATCGAGCCTAAAGGGCTCAAAGAGGAAGACGATTGCAGCTTTTGGAACTGATCTTGAACTTGTACTGGCTGCTGATTTGGCCTTTGGGTATTGAACTGTATGTTGTTCGGCTGCGAAATTTGAGACACGGGTAAGTTAAACTGGCGTGCGATATCTGATCCGGTTAGGTTTTGGAGAACCGAACTAGACATCGGGTTTACATAATTGGGTTGCATCGAGTTGGCTAAAGAGGGATTTTGCATGTTCATCCATTGAACTAAGCTTAGACCCGGAAGAGCTTGCGGGTCTTTCATGCCAAAGTCTTCACCTCCTAACCAAGGCATTGTTCTTCTGAATATGTTGTCTAAATCAGAAGACTCATCATCTGCAAGAAGAAACACAATATATGTAAGAATTTTAGAGGTATTCAATTCTTGAAATCAATTGTACATATTTATGGAAGCATGCACTTTTGAAGGACCAAAATAAAGATACCTTTGCAGGTCAAAATATTGACCAAGAAAGGACAAGAGAAAAGAAAGCATCTAGCCATATTAAAGCCTGTCCTATGTTACTCACTATGCTATACTTTTTTCTTGGATGGACAAATAATTGTTGTAAATTACTTTTTGAAGATTTTTTTCATTGCCCACTTTTGTCAGGATAAATACTCAAGAGACAGTGGAAAAGAGTCAACTAAATATGATTAGACACTAAAGAGATCAATGCAACTATGTGTGGCATGAGAGCATCAAGTCCACTATTAAGAGGGCTTGTTTGCAAAAACTTGAGAAAAAATGATTTTTAGATTTTTTTAACATTTTTTGTTATTTGACACAAAAACAAAAGCATTTGCAAACAATTCCTAAAAGAAAAAAAATTCGAAAGTAAGGTAAGAGTTGTTTTTTATGTACCTTCACTACAACAGGAAAAGAATTGGGTTAAAAGAAGCAACAACACATTTGAGAAAACAAAAGCTCTATTACCTGGCATTCCGGGTTGTCTTGGGCGTTTTGAACGGAAGAAAGGTGGAGTAGGGCAAATGAAAAATGGAGCGGTTACAGGTTCGATCTCCCAAATCGAGACACGGTTACGCCTTTCACCAGCAGTTGACTCATCCCACCCAACCTGCTCATAGAAATATCAAGTAGGTTTTCAAGAACTAAAACAAAAAGGATAGATAGAAACTTCTAATTATGTAGTATTAGGAAAGGTAGCATATCTCTTCAATCGTACTTGTAAATTGCGCCATTGCGAATTCTTCCATCTGACAGGATCCAAATCAGCTATTCCAGTTATTGTACCCATATATCTGCACAATGCATGCTATGTTAGTGAAACTCTACATTGTATTTTTAGATGAAGTTATAGCGTCTCATAAAAGTGGCATATTTTTATGATTTATTGGGAAAAAGAGTAAGATATAAGCATAATAGTTGTTGCCACTACCTTCTTGTTCCTGATTCTTCGGTTTCAAACATCATACGGAAACGCATGCCTAGAGATATTTGGTTACTACAAACCGATTTATAGTACTTGGCCAAAGGAATAACGAATTCTGATGGACTAGCCCTGCTCAAATTCAAAAATCACAATTCAGAAGACTCATAATGAAGCTCAAAATATCATACGCCAATTAAACGAACAAAATTCAAAAATCGGAAGATTAAAATGTAGTCAATGACCTAGGATTATAAAACACGGTGAAAGGGCTACTATTTGCAGCAGCATGGGCAGCTGCAGCTAGAATGCCGATATGCATACTATCACTCGACAGCACCGATGACGATAAGTTGGTCGGTTGTCTATTAGCTCGCCTTATGCCTAAAAGAAGCTGCTGCTTTTCATCCCTATTAGCAAGCATGCTTATTACAAAAACACAATTGGTAATCAAGATAGAAGTTTGGAAGAAATTTCATTCATTCATTACCTAATAAATAACACGGAGTCGCCTGCAAATAACCTCTTCCCACCGACAAAAAGGCTCCATCCGGTAGTAAGCAAGTGACGCTTTGGTTGTCCTAAAACCACAGCCATAAAATTTTGAGCAACAAAATCGGAATAAGCATCTATACCATCTTAACAATATACAGGCTTGGGAACCTTGAGCGAAATTTAAAAACAGTAAACTACGTCACATTTTTTTATTCACTATAAATGCAATTTACTTTCTTGTTCTAATAGGATGTGAATTATTAATACACAATCATAATTGTTAACATGGGCTTAAGCATTTTGGGCCAATTGGCTAAGCCCAACAATGTTGACAGGGTAGTCTACTGGGCCATTAAAAACTGAAAACAAAATCTTCCTATTCTAGTTTTTAAAAATTTGGTTTTTTTTCTACATATAGAAATAGAATGCTCAATTCACTTAAATCCTTTTTGTGACAGGTATGTAAGAAAATGTAGCAGCCAAATGAGTTTTACCTCGGTAAATATGACGAAATGTCCAAACATTATCGTGCAAATCCCTCGCCATAAGCTCTTGTGCGGGTGGTTGCATTGTGAAGTCCTAAACAAAGTGAGTCTTTTCCAATATAAGACACTACAAAAAAATAACAAACAAGGAGGGAAGAAGGGGGATTCTTCGGTCGATTTACAAACCAGAGAAGGGAAGATCTTTTCTGCAGCACGACGAGGCACAGAGAAACCCCCATGGGTGCTAGTATCACTTGCAGTCAATGTTTTACAGAAAAACTCCGTTTGTGGTTTATTTGCTTTGATCGATAGATCAGATCTCAATAAAGCATCCTTATCAAACTGCAATAAAACAAACTTAGTAAGTACATTCAATTCTTTTCTTTGCACTGAATTTAATTTTTTAATTCAATATTCCTTGATTAAGGAAGAAACATACAGAAGGAACTGGTTGCAGCGTCATCTGAGCGTATACTTCATCCGTTTCTGGATCGGCCTAATAGATACCAAAATTAACTAAAGTCATTATTAAAATGCAATAAAAGAAATAAAAGTTCTAAAGAAGCCATAAGTTGAAAAAAGCATACATGTAAAGTGACACTGTGAAGGAGGCAAAGTAGTTTAGATGGAAGATTTGGGTAATTTGGTATTTGTGCATCTACATCTCTTTTCATGGATGCAGCAACCTGAAAAACAAAAATCCTATAATTATCAGCACATAATAAACATCAACTTCTGAGTATAAAATTTTCAATTTCAAACAATACATTGAATTTTTAAATGGTATTTGCCTATTGAATTAAGTTTTAAACTATTCTGAAATCACAAAATTGATAAATCGACGTAAAACTTGTATACCGATAAATCAATCCAACACGAACCAACAGAATAAACAACCCAAATTTACCAGAGATAAACTCAATATACTACTGATCATGTTTTTCTTCTTCTTTTTCTTCAGAATTTGAGCAAATAATACATTAAATAATCTTATTTTCTCGCATTAATTGAAACATCAGGTATTATTATTATTATTTATTTTCTTGCTTCCCTAAAATTAAAGTTAGAAAGATGGCCTTAATTATGATCAAGAAAATCTACGGTTAAGTATGGGTAATACACATGATGCTGAGTGAAACCATCACTTTTGAGAATCCGTTACTATAAATAGTCATTGATAGCAAAAACCAAATTGGATGTACGAAAAAATAATTTTCTCGTAAAGTAGTAAAAAGTAAAAATCTCCATCCACATTCCCAAAATAGCTTAATTGCGCATGTTAGCAAGGTCCACTTAATTGTCATTTTTAATTTTTAATCTAGGGAGTTTAATAAATTTAGAAAACTACTACCCCACTCATCATATTCCCACATCTCAAACTCCATTTAATCTTAATTAAAATATAAACACCAGCTCACAATAGCAAGGAATAATCCACCTACATAGATAGATACACACCATTAAATTAAAACCAACTTATTTAATTTCAATAAAAAACTGTATATAGTATTTTAAATTAAATAAATAATAATAATGACAAATATGGAATCCTTGCATGTGACCATATTATTATGCAGCAACTCAGCGACACTGACACAATTGATCGTGGGGGTGAAACTCAAGCAGATAAATTAACGCCGTATCGGCGCACTTTAGCAACAGTCATTCCTAATCGATCATTACAGTAAAAAGTAAATAAATTGATCAATCTTTACCTGTTCACTATGGCCTTGAGGGAAGTAGACGACGTGGGTCCCAGCCGCCGGCAAGTTCACAAGAGGACCGGCGCACGCCTGCCACAGCTCACCGTTTATACACTTCTTCTCAACTGCCACGTGTCATCCAAAATATTACTCCTTAGAAATTACTAATTACTACTACTCCTCAAATACTATATAAAGTTTATATTTTGATTTACATATCCAACAAAGGTTTTCTACTGTAGTATTGGATTTTAGTTTTAATTTCTAGTACCTTCAGCCGAGGTGGCGGATTGTGCTCCGCCGCCGTTCCCGGCGGTCGGAGACGTCTTCATTTCTTTCTCCTCTTTAAACCCCTGCTTCCTCCAGAAACTGTTAATAAGTGGCTTGATTATGTCACCGGAGCCTCATCTCGGCGGGGAAAAAATAAAAATTGAATCTTTAACTTTAAGAGGTGGATCAGGGAACTTTTTGCAAAAGGGTTATGATTTTTAAGGAAAAGGGTGGATGAGCTTGCCGGAAAGAGAATATTCCGGTGAAGAGAGAGAAAGGCAGGGGAGACAAGAGGAGCTTTGGAAAAGGAGGGGATGTTGAGGATTGCAGAGACCAAATGAATTTGCAGTTTTACTTTTAATTTGCTTTGCCCCCTTTTCCACACTACACCTTTCAGACACACTTTCTCTCTCTATTTCTTCTTTCTTTCCAAGAAGGCCCTTTCTCTCTCTCTCTCTCTCTTTCTCTTTCTACTCAAAGTGTTCTCACCTTTTCTTTTTACTCCAGAATTTTATTTATTTATTATTAGCTTATTTTAAGTAGTATTGTTTTTGTGATGAAATGTACACTGTAGTTGTGTATATGTTTGTTGTATGTAGATGTCATGTATGTATGTATGTGTATGTCTCTTTCTTGATTTTGCCTTGTTTTTATCTCTCTCACCAGCTACTCCCTTGTAAAATGAACTTTTAACAGCACAATCTCTCTCTTCTTAATTTTGCCTTGTATTTCGAGTCCCCTCTCACTACTCCGCTGTACATGAATTCTTTATACTACTTTCTGACAACTACTTTGGTACTAATTGCAGTTATCCTCGATCCTAAATTTTAATTTAAGAATATTTGGTCATAATTTTAAGGCTAGCGTTATTGACAAAATGACATGTTGTTGTCAGACCAATTTTTTTTAATTTTCTAATTTATTCTATTTTCTCTCTCATATTAATATCTTGTTTTTTCTCTTTTATTAATATATTATTATTATTTTCCTTTTTCCTTTTATTATTTAACTTCTTTTTCCTTGACCTATCATATTTCAAGCATAGAAATAATTATATAGTTTTATATAATAGTATAATACGTCTGATATGTAATTCACAACAATATATAAAGAAATTAATTTCTGATGAAATGAACTATTGCATAATTTCACTTTTTCTCTTTATAATTGAATTTTTTGTATCTTCTTATTACCAAATGTTTATGACTTAAAGCAAATTTGGTAAATCCAGAAATGAGCGTAGTCGACTTCACACAATTAAACATTAAATGTGGATGGATAATATAGTTAGATAACCTTCAAACTCGTCACAAGCTCGATTCGGTAAGTCAAAAATAATATATATATATATATATATATATATATATATATATATATATATATATATATAAATGTAAAGTTAAACGAGTTTAATACATGTTCGATTCGATTAAAACTCTTTCAAATCTAAAGCTATTATTCTTATCAAATCTAGCATGAATAATATAGTCATATAATTAACTTTCAAACTCGTCACAAGCTCGATTCGGTTAGTCAAAAAAAATGTAAATGTGAAGTTCAACGAGTTTAATACATGTTTGATTCAATTAAAACTGGTTCGAATCCAAATTATTTAAAAATATTTTCAAAATTCAAAAATATTAATTAATCATTAATGCACAAAAATAGTTTGTACAATCCAAAGAAATTATCACAACATCATATATAAGTGTCATTCTAATCAAATATACATGAAAATGGGAAAATGCATCGCTGGGTCAAAATTAATATTACGGAAATTATTTATATTACATTTAAGGATGATGATGAAGGGCTTCTTTCATATGCGCAGTTTATTATATTACGGCAAAATTAAAATCAAATGAAGTTAAAAGAATTACCTTTAAGCATGATGATGAATGACTTCTTTCATATGCCGTTTATTATATGTTGAAGAACAAATAAAATTATTAATGTGATTTATCTAAAAAATAATTAAAATAATTTATTTATTTTCTTGTTAAAATATACTACTATTAAAAAAGAAAAGAAAAGTTAATAATATATTAATAAGAGAGAGAATATTAAATTACCAATTAAATGAGTATTTTGGGAATTGAGAAATATGGATTTAATGACCATTGACTTGAAAGGGCAGAATAAGAAATTAAAAAAAAGTTGCTCTGGTAGCAATAATATGTGCTCTGACAATATCGCTAGCCTATTTTTAATTGATAGTGTGGGCTTGGTTCCTACCTAAAGTGTGCATTTGTATATCATCACGATTTTAACTGTTTATTTGAATGGTCCCTTTTTGTCGATATCGGATTTAAAAAAATAATTTGGGTAGTTTGGGTGAAATCTTTGAAAACTCATTTGATTAGTTTGGATGTTGAATTTTGTGATTTTGAAAAAATTAAAATTTCACTTGAATTGATTTTAAATATTGGGGTTTAGAAAAAATGTGAATATGTTTGTGATGAGTTTATTAAATCTGACGAAACTAAGTTAGAAGGATTTTGGTTCGGTTTCGCGAAACCCGCGAGCCTAGACCAAAACTCGTCCACATAAATTCTAAAGGTTTTGGATTCGAATATTATGTGAAGTGTGATAATATTTAGTTTCATTCTAGTTAATTGATAGTTATTGTAAGGGATCGATATTTTGATTTAATTACGTGATTTATCGTTTAACTAAAATGAAATGACATGATTTATTACACTCGCTCCGGATTATATCTTGCTTCCAATTGAATGCTAATCATGTGTATAAACAAATGAAGTTAATAGTTTAAAACAATACATTTTACAATTTTTATTTTTGATAACTTGTTACAAGTTTAATTTAATTATTTTATAATGATTGTGTTAAACTTAATAAATTCTAATATGAAATTATGAACTGAACTTGGACAGTTTTTGAATTTGAATATTTCAATATTTTAGAATTTTTTTAACTTATCCAAGTTGAGTTTTAAAATATACTTTTAGATGATAATTATTTTTCAATATTTATTTATTATGTATAATAAATCATTGTTCAAACGATTTCTTTTTAACCAAAGACGAGTTAAGTGCTTGCTTCAACAATATTAGTTACAAGGTGGATCTACTATATGAGTTGGGCGGCCTTGACCCCCACAAGATTTTGCTTTATATTGCTTTAACAATATTAGTTACACGGTGGATCTAGTATCTACTATATAATTTATTTGCATTTGACTATTGATTTCTTTCAAAAGCTAAATTACAAATTTTTGTAATTTAAGTAGTATGTTTATCAATAGTATGACTTAATTAATTAAATTATTTTGGTTTTTCAATTGATCTGATAGTATGCGTATTATGATATTAGTTTATAAAGCAAAATAAGCATAAAAATAATATAGTGTTTTATATGTGAAATATGAAGTAAAGTTTCTAAAAATAAGCATGAAAACAAGATAAAAAACAATATTTTGCTAATGCTTTGATTCATAATGAGAATATATTGAAAATATATTATAAAGTATATATTTTTGTCTCCATCAATATATGTAGATTTTATTTTTACTGAAAATAAAAGTTGGTCCCCTCGACTTTGAAATCATGGATCCGCCCCTGATTAGTTACATGATAGATTAGCAAAATTACTCCACTTGTACTATATTTAGATTTTGTCACAACAAATTTGACAAGAATTCCCTAGTATTAGATAGGCCCAGGCGCAGTCAAAGACAGTCACACCCGAATCCTAAGTACATGGATTAAAGAATTGTCATTTTTTTTTTTTTTAGATGAAGAATTGTTATGTTGGTTTACTGCTATTTGACTTGCTTTAGACTTCTTAGTTAGTTAGGACTATTAAATGTATAGGACTCTAAATGTTTAGGAATAGTTTTTATTATATCAAGGTGGTAGGACGTTATTTTGATTAATGAGAATTATTTCAATTTGTGGCTTACTTGCGTCTCGAGTAAGAATATCAATATTTCAGCACCTTGTGATCGTATCATATTACTGGATAGTTTTAACGCAATTACTATGTGTTAATTAATGCACTCAATAATCCATTCTCCTAGCTACTACATGAGTTGTATAAGATTTTGAATAGTCTTATTATTAATTTTCCTATGTTTTGAATACTTCACATTTGAGTAGTCTTATTATTAATTTTCATTAGTTTTTAGTATTAATAAGTATTTGCTTCATTAATGAATGACATACTTGTTGATTACATATTGGTATTTCCCTCCTAATCATATTACATAGCATAAAACTGTTTCTTCCATTTATAAATATGTCATTATATATTATTAAAAACATGTTCTTCACCAGATATTGACCCATCAATATCACCATCCTCATTTTTACGGTTCTACCCTCATTAACTTTGACAATGACCGAAGAATTCCTGATCTATATTTTTGGTGATATTTGTGGATTAGTTTTGACATGGTCCGGTTTGCAATGCGGCAGTTGGAACAGTTGATAAATCACAAAACCATTTATTGTCATTTTGGACCAGCATTAATTAATAATGTTTAGAGAATATACATTATGCAGGCATCATAGAAATGCATGCAGTTATCCATCGGAAAATTTTTAATATATAAGTTATGATAATTCTTCATCGTTCGTATGACTTATTTAAGGGATTATTGCATTTTTGTGCCACAATTATAGACCACTGACGTTTCTATCCCATAACTTTTTGGACTGACACATTTGGTGTCATCAATTCAACATCAGTGACAATTTTGGTGTCAACTGAGACCTAATTTTAAAATTGACCCAAAATTTCCCATGTACGGGCCATGTGACATGAAAAATGGGGATATTTTGATCATTCAAATGTCTTTTTACTTAAAAAAAATACCAAAATTTAAAATCCTAACTTTTCCTATAAAATTCACCAAGCATACCCTTCATTAACTTGTTACCCGCCTTCTTCTTCTTCTTTCCAAAATAAAAACATCCAAGTAGCCTAGTTCTTGATGGATGGAAATAATATTTTTTTTAATGAAAAAGGCGTTGAATGGTCAAAATCCTCAATTTTCATGTTACATGGCCTGCACTTGGGGAAATTCGGGTCAATTTTGAAATTGGGTCTCAATTGGCACCAAAATTATCACCGATGTTGAATTTGTGGCACCAAATATGTCAGCCTGAAAAGTTATGGAGTAGAAACGCCACTGAGCTATAATTGTGACACAAAAATTACAATAACCCACTTATTTAACAAGTAAAAATATACGGAGAATATGACTATTATATATAACAATATAAATTCGATGTAGTTTATAAGCAGAATGCTACATCAGTTGAGGTGGTCCTATTTCCAAATCATTCTGATTCCCTAGTTTGATGATGTAAAGTATCTTTCTTGGGAGTGGCTAGGGGCAGTTCCACTTGTGGAAAACTGCCCATAGTTCCTCTCACAAACATTATTTTATTATTATTTTTGTGACCTGCTAATCCGGTCACATTTAGCAGGTCACATTTTCTTCTTTTACATAATTGCCCCTGCATATTAATAATACATAATAAAAACATAAAATTAAATTAATACATAATAAAAACATAAAATTAAATTAATACACAAATGTATAAAAATGTATTAATTTATATAATGTTTTAGTTAAAAAATATAAAAAAATTTATATAATGTTTTAATTAAAAAATATTTATATAATGTATAAAAAAATTTATAAAAAATATACAAAAATATACAATCAAATAATACTTTAAAATTAAAAAAAATTCAAATCAAAAATTTATATAATGTTTTAATTTATTTAATATTATTAAAATCCCTAAAATATAGTAAAAACATAAATTTTAATTTTTGTATATACAAATTTATTAAACAAATTTGATTTTTAACAATCAAATAATATTATGGACTCAAAAATTTATATTTATTAATATAATTAATAATTATAATTAAAAATAAATAAAACCCTAACCAACCCACCCCCCCCACCCCAAACCCCGCCCCACCCACCCCCCGTAAAACCCTAACCCCAAAGATCCCACCCCAAGGCCGGCGGCGGTCTGGGAGCCGCCGCTCGTCCGTCCCAGGCCGCAGGCGGCCTGGGATCTCCGTCCCAGGCCGCCGGCGGGGCCTGGGACGGACGAACCCAGGCCACCGCGGCCTGGGTTCTGCAAATCGCAACCCAGGCCGTGGTGGCCTGGGTTCCGTCGGAACGGTCGATCCCAGGCCGCCGCTGGCCTGGGACGACGATCCCAGGCCGCGGCGGCCTGGGATAGGTTGGTGGCGGCGGATTTGGTTGGGGGGGGGGGGGTGGGCGCGCGGTTGGGTGGGTTGAGAGGAAGAGTTTAGTTTTTTTTTTTTTTTTTTTTTTCAGAATTAATTTAGGAGGGTATAAAAGTAATTTCAGTTTTATCTATAGTGTATTTTTGCTTCAGGTAATAAGTCATAATTTTGCCACGTGTCACTCAATGAATGGAAAACTGTCGACAGTTCCGCCAAACTGCTTTTAGCAAGGCCGATCTTTCTTTGTATATAATCTTATAAGAATTTGCTTTTTATAAGATATATACGAATCAACGAAAATAATTTATTGGGTTATACGTTCGTTTGAAAAAAAATTAAATGATCATATGAATAGACCGCCAAAAGATTAATTTGAGATGTTGTTTTCAATCTTTGTCTGCTAAACAAGTTGACAAGTCAAATCTTTAATTATTTTGATATTTTACGATTCTTTTAGCTGTTTTTTAATTTTACGAGTTTTCTATTTGACGATACTAAGAAAGGGTGGTTATTGTTATTATTGAATGAATTGTAGAAGAAATAGGTAGACAAAGTTTGTAATATGTTAAAAGAAATTTTAATCAAATCATGATCCGTTTATATTAAGAACAGTTCATGTTGTACTGTTGCTGTTCCCCCAAGCCATATTAATTATATGTGAATTAATATAAACTTGAGTCATTAGTTTAGGTATTAGTCTTTTTCACTATACCAATTACATTTTGGTGCCGCTTACTTTAATTTTATAATATATTTTTTGTTGATTTTATATTTTAAATCACATTATTATAGGCAAAATTATGAGATCCACAATTATCATAAAAAAATTAAAGTGATATATTTCTATAATGTGTTTTTAATGGGACAATAATCTCATCTCATAAGTGAGAAAGACTCTCACATCTCTTCGAACACCAACACTTTAATTGAAAGGTTACGTCTTTCTAATGTTTATTTATTTAGTTAGTTTTGAATCACACTATTTAATTAAATAACCAACAATTTTTACTAGCCTATTAATTCTTGATCACCCATATTTAAGAATGACCTTAGTTTTCCCAAAAAAAAAAAAAAAAAATTAAAAAGACAAAAGTTAAAAGCACTAGCCTATTAATAATTGACCATAATGGGATTGTTGAGCTTTTGCTAGCATTAATGATACTTTTTTTTTTTTTTTATTTGTCGTTTTGAAATTTTCTTGTTTACCTTTATTTGTTGCTTTAGGATTTTGATGTAAAATTAATGATATTTTATCAATTTTATCTCTTTTACTAATACTTGTCATTAATGTTAATATTATTTGATTAAAAGAGTATTTTGAAATTTTTACTTCAAAGTTAATAGTATTTTAATTCGTGTGCAATTTTCCAAAACGACAAATAAAAAAACGAAAGGAATACCATTTAACTAGATAAAAATCTTACAAAAATACAAGTAAAATTTAAGAACTTATTAATTAGAAGAATGACCAATTACATAACAAGAGCACAATTGCTTTCAGGTAATCTAAGTCTTACAAAACTATATATAAGTCGACAATTTTCAAAGTAGTAATTTTTTTTTTTTTTTTTGGAACTCTAGGTCATGATTGATAGTCATAATAGAAATATAAAATACTTTTGTTAGCCCACAAGCTGGTCACATAGATCATCTTTTTCTCGATTTCAGTGGATTATAATCAAGTTACCCCTTTTTTTTTTATGGTTGCTTTGGAGAATTGCACACGAATTAAAGAATATCATCAATATGAACTTTTTTAAGCAAAAAATCAAAAATACTCTTTTAATCAAGTAAGCATAAAATTAATTAGCATTAATGATAAGTATTGATACGAATGGTGAAATTGGTAAAATAACATTAATTTTACATTGAAATCCTAAAGCGACAAATAAAAGGAAACAAGAAAATTTTGCCAAAGAAACGAAGGAAGTAATATTTACTTGAGTTGAGTCTTATCCAATAAAAGAAGAATCAATCTTTTTGACCCAACTTGAAGCTCATTGAAATCCTAAAGCAACAAAATAAAAGGAAACAATAAAATTTTGCCAAATAAACGAAGAAAGTAATATTTACTTGAGTTGAGTCTTATCCAATAAAAGAAGAATCAATCTTTCTGATCCAACTTGAAGCTCATTGAATTGAATCAAACCCTCTAAATCTTATTCTACATTTATGATATATAGATATACAACCAAAATCATTCCAAATTATTTTCCAAAAAAATCTGGCTGAAAACATTCGAATCAACTTTACCAAATGTCAAACCGATTCATATCACTCCTATTACCCTCAGTTTCTCACCTTCTCTTTTTGGATAATCCAATAGACAAAGCCATGCTCTTTGATACTTCATTGTCCGAAGATTTTTGTTCCTTAGGTGTTAAAAAAATAAAACTTTCGAATATCTTTATGTGTAAGAATAACTTTGAAAATAACATTTTCATTTTAAGAAAATGTAATTTTATTTTTGGGACATCCCAAAAAAAAAAAATACTCAAAGAGAAATAGATGTAAGAAGAGGGAAGAGGAGTATATTTTAGCTAATAATTTTGGATAACTTGAAGATATTCTCCCGCCTCCCCCTCCCCCCCCCCCCCCCCCCCCCCCCCTCCCCTTTTTTTTTTACTTAAAGCCATATTAGTGAAGCAAGAACATTTATGAAAGTAATAGTTTTTTTTCCCCTTAGCTATTTCTTTTGTGGCTTGTACTCACTCTATGTAAAAGGAAAAAGAAAAACATAAAGATTGTATCATAAAATTGATAAAATAATTGAGAAAGTTGTGAGAAACAGAACCAAATATCAATGAACCATTAGGTAAAATTTCAAAATTATTCCGTCGACAATTTAAAGTGAGCCATCATGTAAAAAAAGACTAATCCAAAATGAAATTGATGTACAAATTAAGATTCATATAAAAAGGGTTCTCAGTACACAAAACAAAGCTTCCATTAACCTTTAGAGCAATGAAGGGTCATAAACTTCCACAATTAATGCGATCCGTACGGAGAAAGGATAATTAAAAATGTAATTAAAGCAAGTAAGTATTATTAGGAAACTAAACCTTTTTTTTGCTTTCCCAGACCAGATGCACGGGGTAATACATAATTTTATACTTATACCGGGTGACGTTGCAGGCAACGTCGGCGGCTCGCTTCAGATGTTGACGGCTCTACTTTACGGAATTACTATTTGCTACGTATTTGTTATCATTCTTAATAACACAATTATAGTAGTAGTATAATGCTTGTACATTTTCTATAAAAGAAAATAAACTTAATTAAGCAACTCCTAATAAATTGCACAAGGCTCTCTCTAAATAAATTGGGCTTGGGGCTCAACAAGCACCAAGTCATTAAGTACACGTGATGTAGTCGATCGATTAATATAATTATTACATATTGAGTGAAATACCATATCACCCATGTTCTAGATAAATATTACCCATGTAAATTAATGACCAATATATGTACAATAAGTTAGGAGTAATATTAACTTTATAAATATACAAATGTAACAATAAAAAAATATACACCATTTTTTAATGGGAAAAAAGATTTATAATAAAACTAAAATTATAAAAGTGAAGTAAAAAATATTATATAAAAACGGTTATATGTTGTTTTGCTCTATGAGATATAAAAAGATTATATTTTCACATGACATACATTATACTTTTATGACGGTAAAAAGATTATAAGTTCAAGAAAATAGAGTTCACAAAAAATTACATATAGAATTGAAAAATAAGAAAATTCTGAGGAGAAAGTAAAAATAAATAGAGGAGTAGTACAGCTAGTAACCTACCTCAAAGATAGAAAAATTATGATATATATACTTATTTATTAGAACAAGAATTAGCAAAAAGGGTACAGTATCTTGGAAAGGAATCAGTATATAATAGTATTATATATATACAATTCGAGAACAAAAGAATTACAACTAGTGCAGAGTGGGGTCCAGTGAATTGACCACATGTGTACAAAATTCTGCTGAGGAGGAGGTGGAACAATTGACGACCTTTGATGACAGTTGCTTTTACAGAGGAATCAAATCTTGGCCGTCAGTTGGTGGTCGGCAAAAGTATTCTTCAGCTAAGCGTAATTCGAGGTCGGCTCTTCCACTGTTGCATGGCTCGGCTAAAGTAGGTAAGGGGAGTTAGCTGTGGCTTTTTGCAGCCGAAAAACCGCCAGGTTTAACGGAATTAGTTACACTTATTTTTCCATTCATTTTAATTTAATATTCCTACTTTTTAATCACCGCTAAAGCTGCTCAATTTCTATCAAACGTCAGCAAAAATAAGTGGAGGCAACAATGCATTTAATTCTTGTTCTTTCACCATAAAATTTAAATAAACAAATACTTGTGATTTTTCATTTGTCTTTATATATCCTATAGTTCTTGTTGTAGGATAAAAAAGTTATGAAAATAATTTAATTTTTCTCTTGAAAATTTAAGTTAATTTAATAGTAGTTGATCACTTACAATAAATTCAAACTTGACCATAAACTATGCGCGTTTGTGAATTTCATAAAGGTGTAAAAAAGTTGGAAAGAAATGGTGAACAAACAATAGATTGCATTTATCAGTTACTTAGAGCAACTTTAATGGTGAGGACAAATGACGACCTAAATCATTTTGGGTGCAAGATATCCAAAAAAAACCTACAATGTCCAATGAAAGGTACAAAATGCTATTTTTTAAATTGTCATATAATTCTTCAGAAAAATTGGGCTTGATATGAAGTTACAACAAAAATTTTAATTGTGGTATCGAATTTGCATTTTCATTTCCAGTGATACAAAGGTTGCCAAATGGTCTATTGCGTGAAATCAAAAAAGCAATTTTTCCGTAACAAATTCATCATTAAAAATTAGAAGTAGGAATCATCTTTCAATATAGTATTTTGTTTTAATATTTTTTTTAAAGATAAGTAAAATTCTAGAATTTTAGGAAAACAAAAACGGTTTTTGTATTTTATGTTTGATTTCAAAACAAGTGATGAGTCTTATATATTTTATTTATTTATATTTAAAATTATACTTAACTAATAAATTGTAGTGTATTTAATTTTCATATTTAATTCTGGGTCTTTTATCATTTAATTTTTTTTTTTTTTAAATTCTGAGTGGAAAATACAAAAATTATGAATTCCGTATTAATCCAAATTAAGCACAATAAGATAGAAAAAGAAAATTGAAACCAAAAATGGCAGAACAACAAAATCATGCAGAGTGCAAGCTACGTAAATAAATTTCCATTTCGGTGATAAACGAATATAATCTCTCATTCGTCACAAAATATTTGTACATGTTAAATTTGATGAATGCGCCTCGATATTTGTCTTTTTTTTTTTTTTTTTTTTTTGTGGTGTCATTATTTTTAAGGTGATTTACACTCAGAACCCCTCAAGTTTGGACATATTACAAGAAACCCTTCGATGTTTAAAAAATTACAATGACATTTCCTCAGGTTTTGGCATATTACAAGAAACACCGGACTGTGTTAAAAACAGACGGAATTTGATAATGTCAGCAAAAAATTGTTTTCCAAATTTACCCCTGGCTATATATACCAACATGGGGTGTCTATGTAATAATATTATACCACAGGGGGTGTTTATGTAATAATATTATACCGTCTGTATAATAATATCATACCACATGGGGTGTATTTGAAAGATTACAATATCTTCATGGAGTTACTTGTAACCAACTATCATATTTTAAAAAATAACCGTTAGATGTTACTGTTGGACACATATTTTGGTTATAACTAGCGGTCCAAATATTTATTTTTAGTTTTGCATTTCATCTCACAAATTTGATAATGTTATCATCAAATTCAAGAGGTAGTGTGAGATGCTTAAAATATTGATAATCAAAATATTCATGTGTAGGGTGCGTGAAGAATGCAACCATAATGGTTGCAGATGGACGCCGAGATTTACAGTAATACCCATTGGTCATTTTTTAAAATATGACAATTGTGTATAAGTGACCCTATGAAATTTAGAGTCAAAATATATGGCCAACAGTAATATCCATTGGTCATTTTTTAAAATATGACCGTTGGCTATAAATAACCCCATGAAGTTATTGTAATCTTTCTAATAAACCCAGTGTTGTATAATATTATTACATAGATACCCCTGTAGTATAATGTTATTATATAGACGCCCCATGTGGTATGATATTATTACATAGACACCCCCTGTGGTATAATATTATTACATAAACACCCCCTGTGGGTATATTTAGCCCGTGGTAAATTTGGAAAATCAATTTTTTTTTTTGCTGACATCATCAAATTCCTTCCATTTTTAATGTTGTAAGGGGTTTCTTATAATATGCCCAAACCTAAGGGGATATCCCTGTAATTATTGAAATAGCGGGGGATTTCTTGTAATATGCCCAAACATGCGGGAGTCTAGTGTAAATCACCCTTATTTCTACTTGTTAAATTCATCGAACCTTTTTTTCTTTCTGCGCATTTACTATTGCGAATTATACTCATTACCTTTGGATTGGCTATTGTTTATTCAATTCAATTGTTTCACTTGAAAAACAATATTGAAATTTAAAGAAAAATATTTAAATTGAGAATATAGATCCGATTTACCAGAGGTCCAGATTGGTATGTATATATCCAAATTGAAATAATTTGCAACAGACTACAGAAATTATTGCCCTTTCGGAATTAAATTGTTTGTATATAAATGAGGTTCAATCATCAGGATCAGTTAATTAAAATGAAGTGCATGTGCATGTGCATGTATATATTAGTTGCGGAATGGCAAATAATTCTGCAGTTGGTAGTGAAGAATTGGTATATAGCTCAATTTTAAATTAGTAATTTTATTTAAATTTTTCCTTATTAAATAATTTAATGGTTACTCGTGACCCAGCTAGACCCAGATATATTATTACTTGGACCCTACCAAAAATGATGGGTTGCTTACTTACTGAATTTAGCTGGCTTAGAGAATCCAAATAATCTAGTTGTTATTGCTCTAGGAAATATATATATACTAATTAACTATGGTTCAACAAGAATTTAAAAACCATTGGGAAATTAGTACTCTATCATTTCATAAAAAAAAAGGGGGGTTGCATATATGTATTCCATTAAAATAAACTTATTAATTCATTATGTATTCACAAAATAAATGTATCCATACATCTTTAATAATTGATTTAATTTAAAGATTTATTCAGTTGGGATCACATTTTTATAACATGTATATATTTATCCAATCTCTAGTGGTTACGATTCTGAAGTGTTGAAGTTGCACATGGCCCGCTGAAAACAGAGCTCCATTCCAAAGCCACATGCTAGCATATAATTTTACAATCATACAAACATTATTTAAATTCATCGGAAATTGAAATAATTATATATTAATCCAATATATCGTGGTTTAGGTAAAAACACATACTCCTATCTAATATCTGACTAACAAACATAGAATATATGTATAATTGAATTGTCAAAAGTCTAACATTGCACTTTAATTAATTTGTATTCAGCATATCTTATACTATATATATATATTCAATTTCTCGTTCTGGCTCAAAAAATGTTTAAGCTCAAATTAAAAAGTTGATTGTCTTTTATTTTTACTTTTATTTTTTAACTCTTGATATTTCAACAACATTAATGTGCAATCGGACAATTCTTTAAATTTTGCAAACTATGATCGCTTACTTTAGTTTTTAAAACCTACGTAGGTACAAATAATCAAATAGCAATCATTTAACAAAAATAACAGTAACATATATATATATATATACTTCATAAGTAAAATCTGATTATTAACATTACCAAACATAGCTGAAGGGTCCTTAATTTACAGAGTACTTAAAAATTTGGTCCTTGTCAAAACTTAGAGCTGTCACATTCAAATCTCATAATTTAGCCTATACCAAAGACAGAGACAATGCTTATATAAAAATGCCCTAATGTTTTCGCCCTTCAATTATAATGCATGCCAATTTTGTGATATTGGAACTAAGCACTTTAATCTTGTGGAGTACGTACTCGGTACTCATATTGAACATTTAATTTGTTTTAAGTTTTTAACCATATCAGGTGCTTCATAAGTTTGTTTATTACACATGAGGTCAATATAAATATGGAAAATTAATACCTAATTATAGCATACGACATTATCCCGACACACATTTACATTACCTATAATGTTATGAATCAATAATGGGCACAAATAATTAAAATTGTACTGTTGTGAATCAAAATTCTACTAATAAATCTAGCATATTTAATACTAAAGATTAATCTTTTTTGTTGACGTTATAGGTATCCTAAATTTCAAAAAATAAGATAAGAACTCTAGAGTGTCTTATATAAACATAACTTATTTATGCACACCAAATACATTATAAACACATTTAAAGGTAGTAAAATAAAAATAATTTTATTCTATAACTTTTACCTCCTTAACTTATAGATATCAAAAAATAAAATTCATCGTGTTCGAAAAATGTCTGACACTTTTCTAGTCGTATGCAAAACTTGTCCCATGTTGTATGCATTTTTTTTTTGTTTTTAATTTTTTTATTTTAAACACAGAAAATTATTAACACGTCTTGTTTGATACTTATCTGATCCGTATTTATATTAGTGTCCCAAAATTCTATTTTTGATACTGCACAATACAACTTTCAAAAGTTCATGGAATGAATGAAAATTATATTAAGCTTAAGTTTAGGCCATATCCACCAAGATAGAACTTGAGGGACCATATTGTTTGATCTAGAAAAAAGAAAAGAACATTGTGTGAAGAAGAAGCTAAACCTTAAAGAACAAAATGGAGAAGAAAAGATCTCCTCTCCCCTCTAGTGTACAATACATTGGGGAATAATTATGTTGTGCGCCATTCTGCAGTTCACGTAAGCAGCTGTGGGCCACAATTCTAACACAGTGGGCTATTGTGTCTCCTCGGTGTAGGGTCCATTAAACCAGCGTACGGCCTAATCCTATGAGGGTACGCCACGTGTAGATTTGTAGCACGTGCTCTGTCTGTCGGACCAGGGGTAGGAGTCGTAAGGCTTGGGCCGGATTAATGGATCTTGAAAACACTGTTGAAGTATGTGTATAAACTATAAATTACTAGAAATATTTAGTCATTCAATGTAATTCTTTATTTTTGACAATAATTATCCACAAAATTAATTGTGGAACTTATATAACATACATTATTGAGTTTAAATTGATTCTATAATATTGTTTTCATTAGGCAACACATCTGTCAAAAAATTTGGCCGACATCACAATCTTTGAGTGGCCCATGGAGATTCTCTCTCTTTTTTCTTCATTGATCCCTTTTCCTGTCAATGTTAAAAGAGGGAATAAACTAATTAGTAATTACCCTTTTTTTTTTTTTTTGGATAACTAATTCAAAAAAAAATTAAAAAATTTAAATTAATGATATCGGTGTATTGACCCGGACCCGAATTTAACTGATTTAATCTATTTCATTTTTTAATTCAGTTGAGTCGAGATAAATTAGGGAAAATTCTTGTCCAAGTCTGACTTGGCCAAACCCATCCAACCACAAAGCAAGTGTATTGCACTTGCTTTGTGATTGGTCACTCTCCTGGAAGTTACATCCAATCCCAAAGCAAGTGTATTACACTTGCCATATAATTGCTTTGGGTTCGGCCAAATCCGGTTTGGGTAAGAATTTCCCATAAATTAGCACTAATTTCGGGTTTGATTGAATCAATTAGATATGTGTCTAATAAAAAATATAAAAAAGCTCAACAAGAAATGCGTCTGACTCTCTTGAACATGACCCGGTCTTTCTTTGGCCCAACCCTTTACAAAACTGTCAACTTTAAACCATGTTCGGCCCACCCAATTTATCACTTTATTATAGTAATTTCATGCCTCATAATAATAAATGTAAATCAGTCGATATTAATTATCTTACTATAAAATTAATTTACACTCGCGTCATTTATCTAAACGGAATTTATGAAATGATTTCATGGCGATATAGTTCGACAAGAATTAGTGCTCATTGCAAATTCAAATTCCAAAATGATTTTGATTTTATTTCTCCTATTTGTTCATGCACATCAGCACATGCCCAACTAAATCACGGATAACTCATTCTTGTAAAGTTTAGGCAACAACACAAAAAATGTGGTGGGATTTTCTGTAGTGGGATTCCTACATGAACCACACAATTTTTTCCCCTGACATGATTGATAACCACAAATCAAAATTCGTGTTGGATTGGCATTGGGGAATTTGTTCGATCTGGGCATGACCCAAATTTCATTAAATGCAAATCATGATTTGCCTTCATGGGATCCCACAAGCCAGCTAAATTGATAATTCCACTCAATAATTGCTAGACAACCCCTCCTAAGTAGGGTTCCTTGTAATGTAGGTGTGTTGAGAGGTTGTGGTTGTGTTCATCCTGCATTTGATGAGGACAAATCTTCTTTTGATTATATCTTGAGAAAAAAAGACAATTATGTCATTATATTACCAACATATCTTTAGTAATATTTAGGTCCTATTAACTCGTGTTTACTTGTCTCAAGTTGTAGGTTTTTTTGGGCCATAGTTAGATATCGAAGTATAAATCAAGTTGAAGAAAAATCTTAGTATAAGCAAATCGTTTACAATCTGCAAAGTAAAAAGTCTAGCTTCATAATCAATCGATAGGTGTTGTATATTTTTTAGTCTTCTATTTATAAGACCTAAACAATTGAAAGAAAATGACTTGACATGTACCGTGCAACTAAATTTAATATTTTTTTATTTAGGAGAGTGCTTATTCAACAATTCGAGGGGCTCAAATGCTAAAGCCTATAAATTTTGGAGGTGAAGTGCATTTTTCCCCTTTTGAAGAGTCGAGCTTAATTAATTTAAAAATCTTGTTCCAATTTTATTTAATGGTAGAGTGAGGACATGAACCTTGAACCCTAGAGAATGACATGTGTGGACCAATTCATTAATTAATCATCACATGCATGGACATTTTATGTTACAAACAAATATCTAAAAATCTAATGAATTGTAAATGATCACTATAGATAATGACTAATTGGGAATTTCGGAACAAAATCCTTAAGAATTTGTGACCTTTTATGTGAAAAGCAT